>ML786038.1:577641-600041 GCA_009831015.1 Picea engelmannii | reverse complement strand
TCTCAAATATGTGTTTCAGATAAAACAATCATGTATTCTTCATAGAGGATCCAAATTTAGTGAGACCTATTGCATTGGAAATAGTAAAATCCTTAGTATTTTTGTTATGAGTTTCAGAATCTAGTACTAGATATTGGACACATGTAATTTTGTAGAAGTTTTCTCTCACAAAAAGGCCAAAGTTCAGCAAAGTTTAGGAAAGTTACCACAAATTTCATTTGGAACACCCAATTTTGGTCATACCTATGGCATTGCAGAGGAGACATTTGAGAGTACTACATGTCACATTTTCAAACTCATAGGGGCTGAAATTTTATAAATAGATCAAAAGGAAGATATGCCAGGAGGACAGACTCCAAATTAGGGTTTCAAAGGTATGTTTACTTAAAATTGTCATAAATTTTGATTAGGATGTCCGATTGAGATGATTCAAAATCCATTGAAAAGAGAAAACATATAATACGATATCGGAACACATATTATAACTATTTTAGATCATTATTACTAATATATCAATGTTTTAATTTGAGTCTTGGGTTAGAAATCAATTAATAATCAATGGAAATACATGACTTTACAGGAGATGAAGATAAAGACAAAATCAATTCTATGGAATGGTTGTAAATGAATATGATATGAATCCTTCAAGAGTAAGTTTTTGTATTTTTGGAGAAGCTTAAAAGTGGTGGATAATTATGGATTACTATATGTGACCTCACATGGGAAGAACTTGAAAAAATCTTCTCAGATAATGGATTAAGGATCCAAAAACGGAGGCAATGTATACAATTGAAGATGATTTAAGAGAAGAAAAAAAAAAGTCTTCAAATTGAAAAAGGATATTGAATATCTAAGAAAATATGTCACAAAGAAAAATGTTAAGTTTGTCAAGATGAAATCCCTTAATGAATCGCTCATTAAGGAAGTTAAGAACTTAAAGAAATAAAATAGTAGAAAAGAAAAGTGGGAAAATAATGATTCAAGGGAAGAATTGAAAAAAAAAAATGAAGATATATGTATATTATGAAACCATAATAAAAAAATATTATATTAGGTTAATATATTGAAATAATAAAAGAAGAATTATCAAAATCAAGAAGAAACAAGATCTTCAATGAATAATCTACCAAAATACTGGAAGAGGAAATTTGCAAGAAGGTTGAGTAATCCCTAAAAATTGATTATGTAAAATCAAAGATGGAATATGGAATTGAAAAAGGATGTCAAAATTTGATAGATAGGGTCACATTGCAGATTTTAAAAGGATAAAGAAGACAAGTCTCGAGAAGGTCAAAATAACATACTTGAAGAATTTGAACTCCATCTAGAGGATGCACATGCCAAATATGATGGTATTATCTCCAAGGCTAGAGTAATCAAAGACCAATCAAAGATTATCAGGGATGTTATTGTGTCTAGAATGAAGATAGATGAAATGGGTGTGTAGAGTGAAGAAAATAAGTCAAATGTGAAACCATATTGACACCCTAATTATCAAGAAAGATTTCAAGGAAGACAAAAACTATTTATCAACATTCTCAAGGAGGAATACATAATAGTCATCAGTATTCATGGAATATGGCATCACAAAACCATTATTTAACAAGATATTATCATAGACCAACATCTACTACAAATTGGAGAAGCTTCAAAAACAATACATGGAATCAAGGGAAATAAATTATGCAACAAATAACCACCAAGGATTAAGACCTAAAATAATTAATTTTGGATGGATGGATCATCATCAATGGATACAAGAAAGAAGGAACATAAGAGAATCATGTTACTTGGTTTCATCATATGTGAATCCTTTATTTGCAAAGCTTTAAGGGAAAATCTTTTTGAGGGAGGGAACTATGTTACGACCAAAAGGGGGAATATATAGGGTTAAATGAATATGATATGAAACCAAGAGGGGGGGGGGGATATTGGGATCAATGTACATATAATGTTTAAATATATATGCAATAGGTTCGTCCTAATAGTAAAGGGGGATCATGATCTGGATTATTTTGGGGAACGATATGAAGAAAAAAATATAATAGAGGTATAACAAAGAAATACGAAGAGATATGACCAGGAACATAGTAATAAAGTAAATATAAGATTCTATTACTAACTTCCTGAATACAAAAACCTATAAAATGCAAAAACACATAATCTAGCTATAATGATGGTAGCTTATCTCTGAGAAGAGATGTGTCGGCTATGCTCATTTACAAGAATATGAGTAAAATGAGGATCCAAATGAATTTTTTACATAAAATATAAATTATAAAACCCTAAAAATCCAAAATACTAACCCCAAGAGATGAAACACCAAAAGGTTTGTGAGCCTCGATGGGGGTAGTTGATACATCAACTTCCCAAGGGCATAACTTTTGCATACAATCTCCATTTGGGGCACTCGATACACCATTGGAAAGGTATAATCGAGGAGTATATATTCCATTTAGTATAGAATATTCTTATAGCTAAATGGTAGGCATTTTTTAGCCCAAAATATGTTGTTTAGGGCCCCAAAATGGCCTTGGAAGTTTGGGACCCCCAAAAATGTAAAACAAACTGCCAAAATGAAAACTCATCTTTGAGTCAGTGGAATAGGTGGGTGGCCACTGATATCCACCTAGATTATTCCTCCCCCGTTAGGAAGAAATTGTCTCCATTGCATCAATTTCCTGCATCAAATGAAGAAACTTATCTTCAATATGACTCCTAGTGAGCCACTTGTCCTGATGAAGAACCTTCCCTGCTTTGAAGACCCGATAGAGTTTGATAGTTTTATGGTGGTTGTCATTTATATTGGTGTCCATGATCCAATAAAATTTCACCTATTTATATGTATGAAAGACTGAGTTTTGTAGGAGCCAACTGCTCAGCCGCATATGAAGTGTCCAAGAGATCTCAAAAAAATGGTCAGAGCAGCTCCACATTAAATACTTGATTCAAACGAATTATCTCTCACATCCTTGGTGATGGTGTAAGGATCATATCATAGTGGTCGTAGCTTCTTATGGGGTCCTGTGATGTGACATTTTTTCAAATGAAACGAAAACTTATCTCCCACCTAAAATTTGTGTTGTACTTGATGTTGATCATGGTGATTATTATACTTAACATTGGATTTCTGCAAAATATCATGAATTTATTGTTGGATGTTCTGGATGTGATAAAAAAATGTGGTTTCCCTATCATCCTTGGTTCAAGCATGGGAGGACTCTTCCTATGTGGCTACAATGGGTAGAGATACGTCAATGGGGGCCAATGGCTGGAACCCCAAGAACACCTGAAAAGGGTTGTAACCAATAGAGCTATGGAGGGATATGTTGTAGTTATATTGAACATAAGGAAGGATTTCATCCCATGTGCATCAATTTTTTGAATTATACCTCCTATTTATATGAACACTAATCTTGTTGACTACCTTTGTTTTCCCATTATTGGTTGTGGAGCCTGATTATCTTCCTGATTTAGAAGGTTCTTTTAGTCATGCTTGGACCCCATTCCCTAACGGGGGGGTGTGGGGGGGATTTACCCCCCAAAAATGTTTCCAAGGGGTCTAGAGGGTAAACAACAATTTTTGTATCCCCTCGCTTGTGGGGGATTCAGGGGAAGCACCCCTGAAGAGTAATATTGGAATTTGTTTTTGTAAAATATTGTAATTTCATAGTCAATATGTATTGTTTATTATAAGGTCACAAATATGACTATAGAATTTCAAGCCTCTTTTATGAGGGAATTGTATTACGGGTATGTATTATTTTGAATATTGTATTATGAGAGAGGATACTATCAGAGAAAAAGGAGGAAGTTACATTGGGTGTGTTGTAGGTTGTATCCCTTCATTTTGTTGGATAATAATAAGGAAGGACCTAGAAATTTCTTTGGTGGACGTATCCCACAATGGGTGAACCACATATATCCGTGTCTCTATTGTATTGTGTATCTTATGTGTTTTATTTCCACATTTTTTTTATTTTATTTCTTTGTGATCCTATTTTTTCTAATAGTCCATAAGTCCATCGATGGAAGGTAGTGAATTGGTCATCTTGATGTCCATGATCGACCATAGGATGGACCAAAAACTGCTTAGGAACCTACTTTCTCAATCAGAGATAACATTTTTTGGGAGCCCAAAATAAACCCAAACATGTGTGAAGAAGATCTTGGTGTTCACCTTGGATATGATGCTCTTCGCACAGGGTGCGGAAATTTCCATCTTAGGGAATTGATCAATGAACATGAAGACACAATAATTCCCATTCTTGGATGAAGATAGAACGGACATGTAGTCCATGCATATGGACTCCCAATCCATATATAGAGTAGGAAGAGGGGTGTATATCCCCTATTTCTTGATGGAAGACTTGAGAATGGTGCAAGAAGTACATGCTCTGATGTACTTGCAAACATCTTGTCAAAGCTTCATCCAGTAAAAATAATTTTTTGGTACTGCCACTATCTTTTCTACACCAAAATGTCTTGTTTCCCATAAGTAATGAGCTTCCAATATCATCCTGGCGCGCTCTCTTTAAGGAACACAAAGATGGATTAGATGGCATAGAAATTTGTCCTGGAGATAAAAGTAGGGAAATGTTTTTCCTACACTCAATGTCTGATAGGAAGTACAAAATTCAGATTCATTAATGTATAATTGTGGCCATCCAGATGTTTCATGTTCACAAGAGTTAAGAGTTGTGGTTAGTGAAGCCAACAGGGGTTGACTGAGGAAATATGTTACATGGTTGGTGCTACCCTTGTTGTACTTGATATTCAAGAGGAATTGTTGGAGGCACATGGACCCCTTATAATGGCGGTAATTCTGTAATTTTCCTTGTGTCTTCATGAATTATAGAGTCTTGTGATCAATGTGGATGATTTTTTCCTTCCCTAGAATGTAAAGCTTCTAATATCAACATGCCAACACAATGGAGTACATCTCTTTGTCATAAATGGGGTATCTATGAACAACATCAAGTAGAGTTTCACTCTGATAGGCTACCAGATGCCCATGTTGAGTGAGGACTACTCCGATAGAAAAATATGAAGCATTTGTCTCAATCTAAAATGATTGTTGTAGGTCTGGCAGAATGAGGACTAGTGCTAAGTAGAGGGGGAACATCAAATCCTTAAATTATTTCTATTGGGGCGTGGACCAAACAAACTTGGCCTTTGCATCACCCTTGGTCACCTATCTTAGGGCCCAAGAAATATGAGAAAACACCAACAAAAACATATGATAGAAGTTGGTGAGGTCCAAGAAGTTGCAGAGCTTGGTCATTTTCTTTGGGGTCGGCCAATCACGGATGACTTGGATCTTGGCTAGATCCACATGTACACCTTGTTCATCGACAAGGTATCCAAAACAAAAAAATCCCTTCATGTCAAAGGAATACTTCTCTAAATTGGCATATAAATTGTGTTTTTGTAGGGTGTCCAATACCTCTTGAATATGCTCCAAATGTTCATCCCAATTTTTGTTGAAGATGAGGATGTCATCCAAATATTCAACCGCAAAGGAGTTTTTGAATGGCCGTAATATATCATCAATCGTCCACATGAATGTTTCTGGGGCATTAGTCAAGCCAAAAGGAATGACCAATTGACACTTTAATTTTGTCTTCCACACATCAATTTGCTCAATCAACACATGGTGGTAGCCTGACTTCAAATCAATCTTACTGAAAAGCTTGGATCAATATTACTGAAAAAATTGGCTCCTTTGAGATGACCGAGAAGATCATCAATTTGGGGAATTGAATATCCGTTGTTGACTGTGATATTTTGAAGGCATTTGTAATAAATATAAAGTCACCATGTCATGTCATTTTTTATACCAGAACAATTGGTTTCCTTCAAGGTTAGGATCTTTTTCTAATGTGGCCCTTCTGAATTATCCATTGGATTTTCCATTTGATTTCTTCATTCTCCAAAACATAATTCTTATATACAAGTCCATTAGGAAGAGGATAAACAGGTGTTAGATCAATGGCGTTCTTTACCTGATAGTGCATAGGTACCTTAGTAGGCGAGGTGAATATGTATTTCTACTCCTCTACTATTTCATCCACCTATTGTTTTTGGTAAGAGAGTCCCCATGCATAGGCTTTGGTGGTTTCAAATACCTTTTGTTCACCTTTTTATCGAACCATATAGAGGAAAAATATCCCAGTCTAAGAGACCACCTTTCTTCACTATTTCATGGCTATCAAAGAGACTGCATTGTTTTGGACTACCAGACTGCCTTTGATATCATGTAGAGTTGATTTCCAAAATTAATAAGCAAACTACATGGCCTAGATTCATAAACAACATGACACTTCCACATATATAGTTGTCCTAGAAAAAATCACAAACTTCAAGGGGGAAAACATCACACAATGCCTCGTCTTTGAAGGTTTTCATGTTGTAGTGCATATGACATTGTTGGTTGAAACAAATGTCCCATCCCTGGCAGAGAAAACTGATGGTGTATGGTTGAGGATGCAGTGCCATTTTCAAGTTAAACCTATTGAAAACCTATGATGAGATCAATTTATTTTTTCTACCAATTTCAAAAATGAAATTGAGTGGGATTCCCTTCACCCAGATATTTGAGTGGAAAAGTTGTTCCCCACCTTTAGGCTCCTATGGATCCTCTAGATGGAATTTTATGGTAGTGATGGTGACACTAGGTTATGCATCAATGATCTGCATTCCCTTTTCTGTTTCTGAATCAGAGTCTGAGTCAACATATGAACCTGAGTATTTCTTCTTAGCCAACAATGACTATTTAGAGTGATATTTATCAGTATTGTGCCAAGGTATTTTTGTGGAACTAGCACCATTTTCCAGTGTCCTTGAAATTCCCATTTACCTTATTTGTTGGCAGCTTGGGATGGTTATCCTGGATTTGTCTATCCTTTCGATGTATTTTTTCCTACAAGTTAGGGACACCCTTACCATACTTTGGTTGTTGTTTATTTGCGGACCCGAAGTCCCTCTTTTTATTCTTATTGAACCTTTTCTCTATTTTGAAAACATATCAATAAGTGACTCCCAACGATGAGATGTCCAAAAATTTTGTTTCCATTTGGATATACTTGTACAAATCCCCACGGTATTTTAGGACCATATTCGACTCAGAATATTTGATACCTAGCTTGGTGTGTAAGGTATGGAAATTATTGGTGACCTTTGGCACTATTTGGACCCTCTCTCGGTGCAATGTGCTCCATCTCATGTACTTCTTATCATAAATTTCAATATGATAATATTGTTCCTTCAGGGCATCAAAGAAATATGCCAAAGTGGGTACTTTCCCAAAAATTACAAACTCATCCTCGACATGTTTCTCATAGTAAGTCTCTGATCTAGGAGGATCTAAGGAATGCTCACAAATATCAAGGAGGATACATAATGCTTACAAAAGTCCTAGGGGATCGATAAAATATCAAAATTAAAGTGTCTCAAATTGTCTTGAAAATGACATCAATGCATATATATCATCATCATATTTTCAACGATGCAAATGGCAAGTCGAATGGAATTCGTATGGAAAAGTTATGAAACGTCAAAGTTACAGTCAACTAGCTCAAATGTCAAAGTACACATGGGTAAAAGGAGTGACATGTGTGACCACTGGAAGGGTGAAACGTGGCACATGATTATTGATAGCTCATTGGTCAAGGTACAATCTAGGTGGATGAATTATAGGTTGAAAATTGACTCACAAGTGCTCCAATGACATATTGACAAGTGGAAAGGTTAGCCAATGAGAGGCTGGAATGTGGAAAACTCACATTGGCTAATCTTGGTTAAACCCATTACCTCGATAACCTATGAATACTTAACATAGCCCCCACTACCAATGTGCCATACTTTAGATCTTAACCTACATATGGAAAAAAAAATATTTAAAGTTGTAATAAAGTTTAAATGGGTGTCTAAAGGGCCGAGGGCCTAATCCCTTGACCCATTGTTCTTGGTATTGATGTATAAAATGTAACCCACACTTCTTTGTTGAGGATTTTATTATTACGACGTCTCTAAAACCATAATATATGGTTATATTCCATACATAACCACCAAATGTTTGTGCGGGAGTATACTATATATATAATTAAACCTTGAACCACCAACAAATATGCCAAGGGCCATGGGGAATAAATCCCCCAAACTCTACCATTTTATTCGACGGTTTAACCATTAGGTCAAATCACCCACATTTAACAAGATTCCACTAGATCTAGTAATTAAGTTTCCAAATGTGCGGACAAAAGTTTGGGAGGCCTGAGCCTATATATTAGTCATCAATCCCGAGATAGAACACATTCCCAGGTTTACATGAATCCCGAGATAGAACACATTCCCAGGTTTACATGAATCCCGAGATAGAACACATTCCCAGGTTTACATGAATCCCGAGGTGTAATAGTTTCCAAGATAGGGTGTGCATTTTGGTGTCATACATATGTTTATATTTTTGTGCCAAGAAGAGGCTAAATATGTTGTCTCATTAAGCATGTCAGGAGTTATAATGGTATCACCTAGGAAACGTTATACTCATTGTTCATGATTTTTTTCAACAATCACGAATTTGAGGTCTATTTAGTGATTTGAGGTCATTTGTAACATTATTATCTCAATTTTACATTAATGAACATTTAATGCATTGTTTTATGTGTCGGAGAGGGTGAAAGTAAGCCAGTTTGGAATTTTTTTGACGTTATAGTCAAATTTCTCAGAATTTTGCAAGGATTTCAATATTGGACTTGTTTTCTTGTTTGGAGTATTGGAATTAAAGAGAGTTAATTAAATTCGCATACATGAGTCATTTTACATGTCATGTTGATATTTGAGATGGAGAAAGCAATTTTCATTGGATTGAAGGGAACTTAAAGATGAGACAAAAGTAGGTTATCTATATGTAATTCGAGTTGTTTTATTTTGTGCGGTGTCATCTCACTACCAAACAAAATAATCATCAATTTATGTGTTTTTGGGTAAAGAAGCACATCATCATAATTCTGCAAACCACCTCAATACGAGAAGTAAATTATTCCATATCAAGTTAGATACTGCATGCATATACTTAAAGAAATAAGTGGTGTCTAAGGATTTACAGGTCAAGTGGAAAGAGAGTTAGTTTTGGCGTGAGTTGTAATTTGTTGATGTGATGAGATCCAAGAGTTCAATTGTTGAATATCTTGAAGGATCTTATCAAGAATTCAACATGAGTAACATTATCATTAAATTGAGGTTGAAAAAGAACATTAATAAACAAATCCATAGAGAGAATTATGAGCTAAGAATGAAGTTGCAATCTCTTGTGGAAGAAAAGGAAAGGCTGCAAGATCGATTGTTATGTCATGAAGATTTTCACATGAGTATTTTTCATGAATTAGAAATAAATTTTCACATATTGGCACCATCAATAAGTGAAGTTGGACAAGTAGAGAATGTAAAGTATCCACTGCATGAGAAATCATCTCCCTCAAAAAACATGTTCAAGAAAGAAAGTTCTTCATTTTGTTCTTTTTCCCATCAAGATGGAGAATTCTCGAGGGTAGCTGAAGAAAAGAGAACTTCATATGAAGAATTCCTACATAATAAATTTTCCATACCTTCCAGTCCATAGAAGATTAATATGTGTAAGGAATGTCCAGGGAAATATGTGCATGCTATAAGAGAAGGAATGAAAAAAAATCCCATGGTTTAATGGTCTAGTTATCCATGTGCTTCCTATGGAACTAGAAACCATGATGTGGAGAAGTGTTGAAGAAGATAGTATTTGCAAGAAAATCCCTCCAAGAAGAAGGAAGATCATTTCTTAAGTCAGATAAAAACGAGGAATGATAAGAATGTATCATGGAATAAGACACTCTGCTCTTATTGTGGTAAGAGTGGACACCATATTTAGAAGTGTTGGACACTTTACCCACACTTGTGTTCGAAGAAAAAAAGGAAATATGTAAAGACACTTGTAAGAAGAAAAGAAACAACTCCAAATAATGTTAATGGTATTATTGAAATGCTTGGGAAATAATACTTCCCGATGGTTGGTCTTGAAAAAGTGATATATGAAGACAACGAAGAATGGTTCATGGAGAGTGGATCATCTTTCCACATGACCAGGATGAGATCAATATTTCTGAATTCTCATAATCCAATATATATTTCTATGTGGGATCTAGAACCAACACCAGATAAAAAATAAGAGCGTATGGATATGTAATATTATATCTCGATTCAAGAGGATTTATGGGAATAAAATATATTTTGTATGTTCTAGACCTAAAAGTAAACCTACTCCCAGTTGAGGCATTTGAGGATGACGGTTATGTAGCTACATTTCAGAATGGCCATGTACTTGTGTATTTATGGGAAGATACTCCAAACATGGAAATAGTGCTTGGTATTCACAAGGAGAGGTTATACAGGTTACTAGGAAGACCGATAGTTTGTTCCAATGGTTACTTGGATTCGACATCAGATTCTGCATCAAATTCAATTTCATATTCAACATCAACATGAAAGACATTACCAGAGGTCAGAAGTTGTGAGACTCCTCCTAGTATAATGGGAAGAATGAGTCCATAACTAAACCATATTTAAAATTTTGTAAATATGTATATTTATAAATGTAATATGCATATGTATATATCTCCTAAAGTCTATTTGAAGGCTTGTAATACAATCATTGTAAATTATAAGAGTGAGAGGGACTTTGTAAAATTTATATATTTCCACCTTGTATGAGTGAGAGGAATTTGGTAAGAGAGTTTCTATATTGCCACCTTATATATTGTAAAGAATGAGAGGAATATCGTTAGAGATGTTTCTTTATAGCCACTTTACACTTGGTTATAGAGTGAGATGATTCCCAGTAAGGATATTTCTAGATAGACACTTATAGACATTGTTTTAATGTGAGAGGAATATTGTTGTAAATATTTCTAAGAATTTAGAAAAAGGTATGGACAATTATATTGTCTTGTCATCATCCAAAGGGATACATATGGGTTGAATTGTCTAAGAAAAGATTCTTGATTCTGAAGAACTAAAAGAGAAAGAACAAAAGGATTCATCCAATTGGAACATGTAGATCAGAAGAGCGAAGAGCATCGAAGTGGTGAAAAACTTTATAGAGATGGTAAAGGAAAAGTGATCCTCTTCAGAAATGAGAGGCATAAAGTTGCAGGCTATAAGAATATCTTTAAAATACTATGTCGTGTTTGTGTGGATGCATACCTTGAACAGAAGAAAGCAAGTCATGTACAGATGATAGCGATACAATCATAATTATTCTTGAAGGAAGGAGAGACAATGGGAAAAGTATTCATTGATGGACTCCTATAGATACATAAATAGTACACGAACATATATTCCAAATGGCAAAGGAATAAATGGACATTCAACTTCATTTCATATTGGTCGAGATGGACTATATTTAGCAAAAGGAGATGGGATTGGATGTTGAATACATGATACATTTATTGAAGCGATTTAGTGAAGATGACTTTTGTTGTTAGGGAATCTATGAGCCATAACCAGGGCTATTAGTGACACTATTAGAGGCCAGATTCAGATATATATTATATAGAAGAAGACAAAAGTACACTAATCTAGTACCTAATATCGAAGTCCCAAGATGAAGACTAAATTACAGAAGAGTCAACAAGATGGAAGAGTGAATTATTATCACTAAGTTTTTGAAAATCTATACTTTTGGAGGTACAAAAGTTCTTCAATGCAAAGGTGTGATCCAAGAGAATATAAGGAATTCTCATATAGGTTTAGGAGGATTCTGAATGCTCACAGAAGTCCCAGGGGATCCATAAAAGATAAAAATTCAAGTGTCTAAAATAATTCCTAAAATGGCATCGATGCGTAGAGAATTTTGTCATCTTTCCAATGGTGCAAATGACAAGTAAAATGGATTTCATATGAAAAAACTATGAAAGGTAAAATTTCCAGTAAACTAGGTCAAAGGTCAAAGTACACATGGGAAACAAGAGTGACACATGTCACCTCTACAAGGTTGACACATGGCACATGATTATTGGTAGATGAATGGGAAAGGTACAATCCAGGTGGACAAATTATAGGTTGATAAGTGGCACACAAGTTCCAAGGTCATCCAATGAGAGATTGTTATGTGGTGGCCTCCCATTCGCCAATATTGGTTAGTGTATGTTAAAATTATTGAGTCAATGGGGGTCGAACCCGTGACCTCCATAACCTCCCAATCCTTAACATAGCCCCAAATACCAACACACGATAATTTAGATCTTAACCTACATATGGAAAACATTATATTAAAATTTTTAATAAAGTTTAAATGGGTGGCCAAAGGGCTGAGGGCCTAAGGCCTCGACCCTTGGCTCTTGGTATTTATTTATACAATGTAACCCACACTTGTTCGTGGAGGATTTTAACATTGTGACAGGTTTAAAACCATAATGTATGGTTCTATGCTGCAAATAACCACAAAATATTCACGTGGGAGTATACTATATATATAATTAAAAATTTAACCACCAAAGAATATGCCAAGGGTCACGGGTAATAGAATCCCCGACCTCCACCATTTTAACCGACAATTTAACCTTTAGGCCAAACCACCCACATTTAACTAGATGCCACTAAATTTAGTAATTAAGTTTCCAAATGCACGGATCACGGTTTGGGATGCCCGAGCTTATATATTGGGCACAAACATCAAGATAGAAAACATTCCCAGGTATGAAAAAATCCCGAGGTGGCATACTTTCCAAGAGAGGGTATGGATTTCGAGTTCGTATGGATGTATCAATTTGTGGTCTAAGAAAAGGATAAATATGTTTTCTCATAAAGCATGCCATGAGGTATAATTGTAACACCCCTCCGTTACAACATCAATGTAAGTGAGTACAATAGTAATTTTTAATTTAACATCAACAATTAGAACTAGTGATATGCAATACAACACACTTCAATATTTACCCGTTCTATTTTGATCTGCATCATTGCATAGCAAGAATCAATTAAAACATCAAGATACTAATAAATCAAACACATCGCCTCAAGATAACCAAGTCGTCTATCTATCCAGCCTACCCTGCAAGGTTAGGACCTCCAAGACACATAATCAATGCTCAAGTCTAGGATTCATCCGATCGATTTTGACCATTTAAGGTCTCAGGATTGACAACTTTTATGAAGAACATGGAGGTATCTACTCCCATACCAACTATTTAAAATGAAAACCAAATCGTTAACATTACTCAACTTTTATTACAACTATGAGAGGTCAACTCAATAAAATATAGTTTACAAAAATCTAAAAAGATTGAATTGTTATGTTATCTACCCAAAATTCCTCAATTAACACAATATATTCCAGTTATATCAACAAGAACTTCCATAATAAAATGACAAGGAACCATATATATACATGAAACTAGAAATTCTCTCACGACCCTAAAACTTATTTTTTTTTTATTACAGACTAAAATACAACAACCATAGCGACATTCATACTCAGGAACTGCAATCGATTATTTCAACGACCATACAAATTCCTAAAATTAGGATTGGAATTAAATTTTACAAGGACCATACCGGTTCTAAAATTTAGATTGCAAATAACTAAATAGTGGCCCAATAATGATAGATTTCCAATGCTAATTGGTTACTCAACAACCCTCATAGTTAAATGTAGAAATTCCAATTAAATGTACAATGACTATAAGAATTCTTAAACTTATGAAAATTTCATACACATTTTACAAAGATCTAATGATGTTTTTTTTTTAAATCTGAAATTGCCATTACCTTTACAATGTCCACAAGAAGATCAAATTTTGATTTCAATGCAATTACATTGACATCGATCACATGGAAAATTGTTTCCAAAGTGTAATTAAAACTCAATGACTAACTATATCTCTACATTCAGGTTTTAGTTTCAAATTTGCAAACAATTTAACATGGCCATACTAAGATCTATAAAAATCAGGCTTGTAAATAGTTTACAATGATCATCGAAATAATAACCCTTCAACAAATTTAAATTAGTTAAGAAGTAACTAGATGAGATTTAACTCAGGATCACAATTAAAATTATAGCGACCCTACAAATTTTGCAATCAATTTACAAATTGAGTCGGACAACGATCAATGAAAAGTATAAATTATGAGATTGAATTTAAAAATGACAATGAACAATTGAGTTTCTAGGAATATCGATTGTAAAATAAAAGAACAACGATCCACCCCATTCTAATTACAAATGATAGAAATAAAAATAGTCGAACCGATGTTGATGAAGATTTTGGGGATGTCCTTCAATGAATGTCACTCCTTCCTTATTTCCTCTTTCTAATCATAGAGACTTCACCAGTACCTCCCAAGATGCAAAGGTGCCACACACAAGAAACCAACAAACAATAGCTCCAAGGATTTCCTCCCAAGGAAGAGCTTCCAGTCTTTCCACAATCTTGGTATCCCAATGCTCACAAGTAAAACATAGTCCACACAATTTTGGTAGCATAACATTACCAATAAAAAGTCACATCTGTTTCCCTTCTACCACATTTTTTTATAGAAGAACACCTAATGACACATGTCCTCATGAAAAAATAATTGTCTTTTTAATTAATTTAAATAATATTGTTCATCTAAACACTTGTCACATTTTACCCAAGTTGCACAAGTAATTACCCTTTTTACTTTATTTAAAAAGCCAATTTCCCCCACATTCCCCAATGTGTTCCTATTTTCTCTCTTAGTTGTCCCTTTATTCCCCAAATTCTTATTTAATGAGTGTCTCCTAACTAGATCTTAGTTAGAGTTGGATTAAGAGTCTTCTTATAGTTAGACTTAGTGGTAGCTTGACTTAAGATACTATTGTATGTGTACACCTATTCTCTCATGTTTTATTTCTTTCTATTTTAAAAATCCATTTTATTATTTTCATGCACACATGTGCATTTTGTTCACCCTTTAAATTTATTCCCCATTTTTCTAGATTTTGAAATTATCTCAAAACGTTTAACTTATGTCATAGTTCAATTAGTAATTTATTTGAATTTTAGACTTAGACTTAGTCTTAGACTTTTGTTAGGATTTAATTTATACTGACTATGTTAGGATATTTAGACACTTAGGAGTTAGTTAAGATCTACTTGGTCTAATGTGTCATTAGGTAAAAGTATGTTTCTTAGTGTGTTTCTTTAGTATGCATTTGTATTTAGAAAATCCGACGGTCACAATATGTTCTCGACATAAAGTGATCCGACGGTTCATACTCTCCTCGATATTAATGGAAATTGATCAATGGATTAACACTCGATTGGTCCATGATATCTATTTAAACAACATGGAGGGTCATTTTCTGATGATCGATTGTGAGAAAATCTCTTGTAAAATCTCTCTGTAATCTTTTTCTTTTGCATTAATAAACTGCCCCAAGTGGCCGTGTTGGGTGGGGTTGTGGATATTTCTCCATAGGGGTTTTACCACGTGAAAAAATTGGTGTGTTCATCCTTGATATAGTTATGTGAGTGGTTAATGAAGGTGTTCATCCCCTATATGAATACCTTTGTTATCGAACATGGTATCAGAGCTTGTTTGAAGACCCACTCCTGTTGTAGATTGAGATCGTGAAACCGAGTTGCCTCGTCTCCATTTTCTGTCATTTCCATACATTTTTGGGCTGATAGGATTGTTCCATTGCGTCCAAAGCATGTGTTTCATTCAAGAACATTTTTTGTTTCACTCGAAAAGGTTTATGCTTGCCCACGATATGACCATTACAATGACATCCAGAGGTATAAAGCTGGAATATGCATTTTTTAAATTTGTGCAGAGAAGTATTTTGGTTTTATTTCGGTTTTTTATTATTTATTTCTGGGTTGCTTCTCTTTTAGATATGCATATTCTCTTTTCCCCGTGCCCTATGCGATCTTGGGAAATTATAAACAGATAGGAAAAGGTGCATCTTCCAAGTAAGCTAGCCGAGATCTAACTCTTGTTGTCATCGAGAAGCGGAATTTTTTTCTTCTATGAAAAGAGTTTTTTTTAGCATGCTCTCCAAGGTCGTCAATGACAACAAAAAAAACACCAACAATCCTCCTTCTGAACATTACAATATGTTTTTCTAGATCATTTGGTTAAAATTTGCCTTATTAAGTAAGAGGTTTTGAGTTCAAGTCTCTCTTTTGTTACTTTTTCTTGAAAAAGTTCATGCTAAAATTGTAAAGTGTATTTCACTTCATGTATAAAAGTGAATCACTATAAGTAGCTTTAATATTTTATTTTAGAGTTATTTATTTTGAATGAAACTTTTCTGTTATAAAGTAACTTCATTTTAAAAGTGATTCCCACTTTTGTTTATAAAAGTGGGTGACTTCATAAAGCAACTTACACTATCACGTGGTCATTTGGTTACCGTTTATGCCTTTTCTAAAATGGACATAACTCTCACATCAGAAGTTTGTTTTCAGTGCCGTTCTTTTTAAGCTGCATAACTTTTCGAGCTCTTTCCACCCAAATCATCAGTTTTAGTTTATAAATCCATATTATCTGCATATTTAATATGGATTCTACAAGTAATCTTTTTCTTACCAACACCAACTACTTCCAATGGAAATCTCATATGGAAGATTTATTAAGAAGTAAAGGCATGTACCGGATTACCTTGGGAAAGGAAAAAGAACCCACTAATAATGATAAGAAATCCAAATGGGCTAATAGGAGTGACGAAGCACGTGGAGTAATCAGAATGTCCATCTCTGAAGATTTAAGATACCACTTTCAAGAAATTGATGATCCCGAAGAAGCTTGGGAAAATATTGAATCTATGATTGGTAAACTCAATATTATTCGAACACAACAGTTAGAAAATAAAGTACTGACCTTGATTCCAAGTGATTTTTCTATCCTTGAAACTATCTATGTAGGTTTAAAATACTCAAAATTTGATGTGAAGAATGTAAGATAAAATTGGAGGAAGAGAGTTGTGTATATCTTATTCTTTCTAAGCTAGGTAGTGGATATTGTGTGTTTGTATCTACCTTTTATGCCATGAGAGAGGCTCTAGGGAAATCTTATGAAAAACCCACTCTTGAGTCTTTTTGTGTTGCTTTCATTAGAGAGGAAGATAAGCTTCTACAACTTGGAGTGATCAACACTGTAGGTACCTCCAACAAAGCCTTAGTTTACTAGTAGAAAGATAAGCCCAAGAATCCCAAGAAGTAACATCCTCACCAAAACAACAAGAAATATAAGGGTCCCAAACCCACTCAGACTACTTTTTCTCCAATTGGAAGCAAAGGAGAAAAATACAAAAATAAGAAGACTGACACAAATTGCATCTTTTTTGATAAACATGGTAATGATGAGTCCAAATGTTTCAAGAAGATGGCATATTTCAAAGAAGTGATGAATAAGAACAACATCAGTATTGATTCTACTTCATCTTCTTCTCATGGACATGCACTTTCTGCTTCTGGTTTCTTCTTCAATACAACTTCTACTTCTACTTATGATAAGTGGCTTATTGATTCTAGAGAATCTTATCATATGGCTAAGGATAGAGACATATTTTCTACTCTAAATGAATGTAACACCAAGAAAATATTTGTTGGTGATGATATATCTCTTACTGTTGAAGTATCTAGAATAGTTCAAGTAGAAAATGGCCATTTCAATTATGTATTATGTGTTCCAAGTCTTTCTTGTAACCGTAGAGTTTTCACCTCACCAAGTTGTAATCAAGAATCTAAAAGATCCTAATCATGTTCTTGAAACTGGAATTGATGAATATTACCAGGTTGTACAAGTTTGAAAAATTTGGGTCATCATCTTTTTCATCATTTGTTTTGCTCATAGCGATGACTTGATAAAACTTTGGCATGAGCGGTTTGGTCATCTAAACTATCGCTCATTGTAGCAACTATGTAATCAACATATGGTGACTGGTCTTCCTCTTGTTTCATGTAGAGATGGTGTTTGTTCTAGTTGTGTTCTCGACAAACATCATCGGGATAGTTTTGAAAAACGTGCCTCTTGGCATGCCTCGGGTCCTTTGCAGCTTGTTCATAGTGATTTTTGTGGTCCACTTTCTTCTCCTTCTTTTTCTAGGTGCAAGTATTTATTAACTTTCATTGATGACTTTTCCAGACGTACTTGGGTTTACTTCTTAAAACTTAAGAGAAAATGTTTTGACAAGTTTTTGGCCTATAAGGCCCTTGCAAAAAAGAAATATGGACATCAAATTCAAAGGTTAAGAATAGATAATGGACGTAAATATGTGAACAATAATTTTTCAAGTTACTACACTACATAGAGAATCCAAATGAAACACATTGTTCGATATACACCACAACAAAATGGTGTTGTTGAGAGAAAGAACCACACATTAAAAAGAATAGCTAACTGTATGATCCAATCTAAGGGATTAAGTCTAAAGTATTGGTGGAAGCCATCAACTGTGAAAATTACATAGCAAATCACACTCCTACAAAGGTTCTTAAAAACATAAAATTGGAAGAAGCTTGGACTAAAATTAAACTAGATGTAAGTCACTTCCATGTATTTGGCAGTATAGCATGGGCTCACATTCTTGATGAGAAACGGAAATCATTGCAGCCTAAAAGTGAGAAGTGTATATTTGTTGGTTATTCTGAAGATGTCAAAGGTTATAGACTTCTTCAAAAACATTGTAATGAAATTATTATTAGAAGAGATGTTAAATTTGATGAAAATCCCTTGGCCTGCGAGCCTAATTAAGCGTTTGTTCCTTCTTTGGCCTACGATCCTAATTCGATGGTTTTTCCTTCTCCGGCTTGCGAGCCATCTTTGGCGTTTGTGCCTTCTTCTATTCTGGTTTCTTCTTTGGATGATGACAATGAGGATGAAAATCCACCTCCACCTGCTCACCTTCCTCCAGATGAGTCTTTTGAACATGAACTAGCACCAACTCCATTGCTTCTTATATGGGTCCATTCAACACGAGAAGCAGTTGGTTATCTTGTCGGTGATCCTTCAGATGAACGCCAAACACATTCACAGTTCCAACGAGCCTCTTCTCTTTTGGCTCAAGTTTCAAAAACTCATGATCTAGAGACATTTGTAGAAGCTTCACGTCATCCAGATTGGGATACAACAATGAATGAAGATTGTCGTTCTTTAATGGCAAACAATACTTGGGATATTTTACCTCTTCCAAAAGGAAGAAAACTTGTCATATGTAAACGGGTCTATAGAACTGAGTATGAATCAGATGGAGGTGTTGAAAGACACAAGGCTCAATTAGTTTCCAAAGGATTTTCCCAAGTTGAAGGAATTGACTATAATGAAACCTTTTCCCCTATAACCAAAATGAATTCCATCTTCCTTTTTCTTTCCCTTGTTGCCTCACATAAATGGGAGGTCCATCATATGGATGTTAAATCCTCCTTCTTGCATGAAGATTTGCAAGAATAAATATACATGGAACAACCTCTTGTCTATGTCCAAAATGACTCTAGCCGTGTTTGTCACCTTAAGACATCTCTTTATGGTCTCAAGCAAGGTCCTTGAGACTGGTATGCCAAAATGGAAAACTTTCTTATTGCCGCTGGATTCTCTAGATTCCATTCTAATCCTAATGTCTATACCAAGAAAGTAGGAATCCATCGCATAATCCTTGTCATTTATGTTGATGACCTTATCCTTACTAGTAGTGACTCAAAACTTTTAAACCATGTGAAAACCAACCTACTTCCTTGGCCTGCAAGTTTTGAAAACCAATGAATGAATTTTTCTTTCCCAGTCTAAGTATGCTTGTGACCTTCTTCATCACTTTCACATGGACAATTGTAAACCAACTGCTTCTCCCTTCTAGTATGGATTCAATCTTACTACCACCTATACATCTACCAAATTTGATGTCATCATGTACCGTCATTTAATTGGTAGCCTCTTATACTTGACTCATACCCGTCCTAATCTTTCATTTGTTGTTGGTCTTGTTTCCTGGTATATGAAAAAACCCCATGAAAGCCATTGGAAATCAACTAAAAGGACACTTCTCTATGTCTATGGTACAATTCAATTTGGGATACATTACAGTTCTAGGGGGACTCCTTTATTGTTTGGTTTCACTAATTCAGATTGTGTGGTGACCCTGATGATCAAAAATTTACTTCAGGTTATGTTTCCAGCCTTGGTTCAGGACCTGACACTTGGGCCTGTAAGAAACAACAGACTATTGCACTTTCTTCAGCAGAAGCAGAGTATTGAGCAATGGTAAATGCAAGTCAGGAAGACTTGTATCTTTGACAGATCGTTTCAAAGTTTGGATTCTAGTAGTAGCATTCGACCAACCTTTGGTGCGATAACCAGACTTCCATCAATCTTGCCAAAGACCCAGTTCAACATGAATGTAGCAAACACATCGAGCTACACATGCACTTCATCAAAAATATGATTCATGATCAATTTATTGAAGTTCTCTTTTGTCCTACAAAAGATCAAGTTGCAGACATTTTCACAAAGTCTCTTACACAAGAAAATTTTTCCAAACTTTGATCTATATTAAGAGTTTAGGAAGTTTTCATTATGATCTAAAAATGAAGAAGACTTGTATTCTTGAAAATATTTGCAAGTAAAATTTATGTGTTAAAATGAAATGGATCAACTTTGCAACACAAATTAAATAGGATTTACTCATTCAAGATGCATATAAACAACAACATAATCAGTGAACAAAAAACACATAACATAGCAAATGATAAAGGAGTTCACCCCTCTCTTGGGCTACATCTCCTGGTCCAGCTTCCAATGGATCATTTGTATTATTTTCTCAAAGTGCTAAAAAATGTGCTTTACAATGCTCAAAATTCCAAATAGGCTGCTCCAATGGCTTCAGAACGTCCAAAAACCCCTAGTTGGGCTTTTTCGACACCTCGTTTGGCCAAAAATTGAAGTAGATAGGCTTCCTGGAAGTCCCCCCTTCGAGCTTGTTGTCTCTGCATCTACAAAACGCACACCTGTTGGCTCAACCTCGCCCAAATGAATTTTAAAGTGTAAAAACTTTGCACTGGGTGCAGCCGCACAACCAGTCCAAACTGTCGAACGGTTATGCACCATGCAAGATACCAGATATACAAAATATGCAGAACAGAAATGAAATGCTAGAAATGTCAGAATAACAGTAAAATATCTAGCATAATCTTCACAATACACAGAAATGATATACGAAATAGCAACAGAAAAAGCACTTTGAATTAGATAGCAATGTTCACAGGCCTCTTCGAGGGGTCAACCTCCAGTCGAGCAGCGCTCTGTTACAATAATATTCAAGCTAGGGTTTTTCATACCCTCGACCCTTATTTATGCTAACTATGTCTATTAAGAGAAGCATATAGAGGAAGATCCTTATAGAAGTGGAAGCTTCTATTAGGTCATCTTACCTCCGCCTTATTCTATTTTATTGAAAGGTCTTCTTAATATTGACCTTTATTACATCCGAATACATTGATCTACCTATGTGCGGGTTAGGACCTTGTTGGTCTCCAGTTTTGATCATGTTTTTTTGCCTATATTACATTCCACAGACCTCCATTTATATGCCAGTACCACCCTTTTGGCCTTGTTTTGACATAATTGACATCTCCCTACCATTCAATGGGGTTACTTAAGGTATCTTTACATTTCAAGCTATTTTTATGCACTTTGATGCTTTAAATTGATATTGGAACTAATGTTGCTTGGGTTAGGTACCACTTCTATTTTTGGAACAGGATGCCGGTACCAGGTACCAACTCGTACCGTGGAGATACCAATGGAGCTGCTCAAGATCTGTGCGTTATGGTCCAAATGGGAGACAGAGAGATTCGCATGACAGCTGGAGTCATCGCCCACAGGGTGCTTGAAGGCATAATGATAAAGCTGGGTCGCGATTCTTCATCGTTCACACTTCGTGACACTATGTGTCACGAAGATGTGAAGTAAGTTTTAAAACTTGATTCCAAGACTATTTTCGGATCGGGGATCCATTTGTTTTATGTATCTTTGTTTTAGACTATTATAGACAGGAGGATTTATATATAAAACCCGCGATCACTCCTGGGAACAGGTTGGATTATGTTGGATTATGTTGGATTATGTTACATCGTGAACACATGTTTTTTAATACAAACTGTTGTTACGTTTTGTTACCCGATTGTCATACGATCTGAGTATTTTTCTTATGAGTTAATGAAGCGTGAAGTTACACCATGTTTGCATAGAATGTTATAGTCAGCTCTAGTTATCACTTACAACGTTTGTCCATACACTGCTTCAAAAGGAGTCATGCGAGTGGCTCTATGGTATGTAGTGTTGTACCACCATTCGGCGAGGGGTAACCATTGAGCCCACTGGTGTTGTTTTTCTGATGCAAAGCA
>ML786038.1:535700-567570 GCA_009831015.1 Picea engelmannii | reverse complement strand
TATCTAATTTCTCAACATTAACTTCTCCATTGTATATTGGCAATTCGAATTTAATATCAAGCTTTAATGAAGGAGTTTGTGAAGGAGTTTTACCATGTCCCTTTGGAGAATTCAGAAGAGTTCTTGAATTAATAGAAGAAGAAGAAGAATATGGAGGAGAGGGTGGTGGAGAAGCACCATTCCCTCCATTTCCATTTGGAGTTTTATCACCACTGTCTCCCTTATGCTTTGAAGGGTTGGAGCCTTCACCTTGTAACCTTGTGTTCCTTTCCATCAAGATCTTCATCATCTCTCTCATTTCCATGACAGCCTTTCTAAGATCTTCATCTTCCACAGGAACATGTTCATGACTCTCTTCATGATCCATACTTGGTGAATGCCTCCTTGAAACTTGCGGGGATGATATATGCTTCCTCCTTGAAGGATGAGAACTTGGCTCTACAAGTTGACCTTCTCCTCTTGTGAGTTTCAACCTTGTGAGCATCAGAAAACAAAACATTTGCAAATAATCAAGTCTTCAAAATCCTATGCTCTGATACCAACTTGATCTAAAAATGAAGAAGACTTGTATTCTTGAAAATATTTGCAAGTAAAATTTACGTGTTAAAATGAAAATGGATCAACTTTGCAACAAAAATTAAATAGGATTTACTCATTCAAGAAGCATATAAACAACATCATAATCAGTGAACAAAAAACACATAACACAACAAATGATAAAGGAGTTCACCCCTCTCTTGGGCTACATCTCCTGGTCCAACTTCCAATGGATCATTTTTATTACTTGCTCAAAGTGCTAAAAAATGTGCTTTACAATGCTCAAAATGACAAATAGACTGCTCCAATGGCTTCAGAACAACCCAAAACCCCTAGCTGGGCTTTTTCGACACCTCGCTTGGCCAAAAATTGTAGATAGGCTTCTTGGAAGTCCCCTCTTCAAGCTTGTTGTCTCTGCATCTACAAAATGCACCCATGTTGGCTCAACCTAGCCCACACGCATTTTAAAGTGTAAAAAATTGGCACCGAGCGCAACTGCACAACCGGTCCAAAATGTTGAATGGTTATGTGTCGGCCTTAACTACCAAGGCTCGTGGGCACATGGTCACCACATGACCGCGTGCAATACACAACAGGGATAAAGTTTCAAACCGTTGACATAACCGTAAGGTTTAAACCCACGTGCATACACGTTGGTCACATGTTATATCAAACCACACACATTTCAAATGGTTACAATATATATTACGGTGGGTATAATCGCCTGTAGCACTAGTCGTATGCAATACAATATATAACCATGGGTCGGGGCTTAGCCCCGGCCCGGTTCACGACCCAAGACACATTTTTGCAATGTTAAATATATTACAATGCACATATATGTTAAGTAACATGTGCGGGCATGCTGGTTGGGCAGCCTTTCGCAAAGCTTTACCCTGCTCGGAGGTCACGGGGTCGACTCCTGCCAAGTGCAAAGATTTTAATCCAATAAACAGGTGACACATGGCGGCCATTGATTGGGCCACGTGTCTCCATCCCATTTGTTGCCAACAAACCATGTCACATGCCAAATATCCCAATAACTTCCTGCCATGTGTCATACAACCTTCCACATGTCATACTACCTGCCACATCAGCGTCCGTACGGACTTTACAAACTGTACAATCAACATCTCTTTTTTTTGCATGTTTGTCATTTTGAACAGAATGCGATATCTCTCGCTCTCGACATCCGTTTGAACCCAAATGAGTTGTGTTGGGTTCATAACGACGAGGCCTACGCTTTCATTCGATTTGAAGTGATTCTGAGAACTTTGATTTTTTGAGCAAAATTTGATCCCTAGATCACATTAAGGGGGGATAGGCTCTAATTCCTCCTTCGTTATCCTATTGTGTCACCATTGTAAATCCTTCAATCCTATTGCAATTTGTTCTTAAGAGGGGATTTTAGGATATTTAGACACGTAGGAGTTAGTTAATATCTACTTGGTCTAATGTGCCATTAGGTAAAAGTGTGTTTCTTAGTGTGTTTATTTAGTATGCATTTGGAGTTAGGAAATCCGACGGTCACGATATGTTCCCGACACAGAGTGATTCGAAAATTCATACTCTCCTCAATATTAAAGGCCATTGATCCATGGCTTAACACTCAATTGGTCCATGTTCTCAATTTAAAGAGCATGGAGGGTAATTTTCCGATGATCAATTACAACAAACTCTCTTGTAAAATCTCTCTGTAATCTTTTTCTTTTTCATTAATAAACTTCTCCAAGTGGTCGCGTTGGATGGAGATGTGGATGTTTCCCCATAAGGGTTTTACCATGTGAAAATATCGGTGTGTTGGTCTTTGATCTGGTTATGTGGGTGGTTACTGAAGGTGTTCGTCCTCTGTTGGAATAGCTATGTTGTCGAACATACTAATTAATTATTTTATTCTGACAAGGCCTAACCATTTAAATGTTTTCTAGGCCACCTAGATTTATTAACTCATGCTTTAATTATGCGATGATATCCTCAAGACACACCTCCGTTCTCCAAAGGTTCCACTCACCTTCGACTGGTTTTGGAAATTTTTCTGACCCTTGGAGTCAACACTCCATTCAGTTGACCTTGTGAGAGACTAAGGGATTCTAAGGACTAAGTATTTTGCCTTATTGTGCATCCTTTAAAATATTTGTGAGATATTGTCTTAGTCCTCCCTCATGACATCATGGACATATTGAGCTACCTAATCATTAACCTACCATTTAGTCCATGGTAGGAGTGTTAGTAGGATGTGAGAGGGACACTTCCACACCTCTCCCTCATTGTCTGGATTTTGTGCATGACCCCTTTACTCCTTATGTTATTTGGATCAACAAGCATCGTCAAGCCTGCATCCACTGAAAAAAATATCAATAATCCATATACATAAATCATACTTAAATAAATCATATATCACATGTGCGTAAAATTAAATTCTCAAACAAATACAATCCACTCCCTAACTCAATCTGGATTCCATTAAGTCCATTGATGCCATCAACATCCATAACATGTCATGTGTCCCACACACTTAGGAAAACTCATCAATAACATATTCCAATACATATAGATGAAAATAACAATAAGTCACAATACATCATCATCGTCATGTATAATCCATAATCGAAATGAGTTCACAATGTACCATAACTGAATCACTTGCACACAAGTGTCCACAAATAATAAGTCAATAAAAGTGTGCTCAGTAGAACATGATGTTACATACACCCCATCTTGTTTTAAATTTCATCATGAAGTTTGTATAGTATAGAATGCAATTAAATAAATGTATCTAACATAGATCTATATGTCTAATCTTTCAAACAAGTAAGGAAATTGTTGACGCATCTCATATGCATCCTCCTAGGTATCTGAGTGTGGACTATAGTTGTCCCACTAGACCTTGACCTGATCAAGTATTCGACATCGTATTTTTTGAATGCGATGGTCCAGAATGTGGATTTCTTCTACCATGAGAGCACCCGCGTTTGACACCTACAAAGAAATCATGTCAATAACATGTGACAAATCACTAATATAACATTGTAAAATAGATACATGAAATACATCGTGCATATGCCTCAAATAATGAGGCAAGGCTAGTTGATAATCCACGGGTATTTTCTTTTCCACAACCTCGAAAGGTCCCACAAACCTAGGAGAGAGTTTAGAACCCTTTCCAAACTTGATTGAACTCTTGTTCGGTTTTATAAAACTATGTCACCAACTCCATAACTACATTCCATGTGATGCACAGAAACATAACTTTTCTATCGATCCTCCACTTCTTTAATACTATGTCTTATCGATTGCATCTATTCTTCCATTTGTTGTATTACTTCTGGTTCTACAAGGACTCGATCCTCAATTTGACCCCAAGTCAACGACATCTGACATTGTCTCCTGTAAAGAAACTCAAACGATACCATCTTAATCATACTTTGGTAACTTTTCATGTATGCAAACTCTGTCAGTGGAAAGAATTCTTCCCAACATTTATGTTGGTCCATTACATACATACGCAACATATCCTCAAAAATCTAGTTTGTTCTTTATTTTTTTCCATCTGTCTTTGGGTGATATGTTGTACTAAAATTGACTTGTGTTCCAAAGGAATCTTGGAAACTGGTCAAAAATTGTCCTGTAAACACCGATCCTTGATCGTATATGATCCTTATTGGTACTCCATGTAATCTCACAATATCATTGATAACAAATATAGATATTTCTGGCATATGATACATCATATGCACTGGAATAGAGTGTGCACTCTTCATCAAATTGTTAACCACTACGTAAATTGAATCATGTATGCTTGTTGTCAATGGAAATCCAACAATTAAATCCATCGAAATGACCTCCCATTTCGATTCAAGAATAGCATGTGGCTATAATAATCATGTTAGATGCCTATATTCATCCTTCACTTGCTGACAATCTAGACATCTCTCCATGTAACTAAATGTGTCTTCTTTCATTCCTTTCTAGAAAAATAACATATTAAGGTATATATTCATCTTCGTGACTCCCAGATGATCCATGTGAGTTGTATGATTAGATTCTTAATAATTCTTTGGACGATACGTAAATTATGTCGTTAAATATCAACAATCCATTGATGTCTAATGAATAAAATTCAAACTTTGGTACCATCATGGTATCTTGTTTGGTATTAGCCTTAAATTCCTTATACCAATCATTGTCAAACTATAAAGTTATAATATTTTCTCAAATATTCATCTTAAGAGATATCACCAAGAATATGCGTTGTCTCCAAGTCCACACATATGCTACTATATTCACCATTCCTTTAATGTAAGTAATCTCAAAGTTGTATTTTCTAAGTAGTTTTCACCAACACCTTTGTCGCATATTCAAGTCACTCTGCGTAAATATACGTTGAAATCCACAATGATCTGCCTTTTATTAAAATTTTTGTATAATTAAATAATTTCTCCATACTCGTAAGGGATATACAATTGTTAACAACTCCAAGTCATGCATTTCGTAGTTTTCCTCATGCCTTCTTAATTTCCTTTAAATGTAAGTGACCACTCGACTGTCTTGCATCAATACTCCACCTAAACCTTCCTTGGATGCATCCATGCATACCAAGAATTCTTTGTCCATGTTGGGGACCTTTAATAATGGCTTTTTCATCAACAACTCTTTGCACTTTTGAAATTCTTTCGTGCATTTCTCAGTCCATACAAACTTTTTTTTTCTTATACAACTCCGTGATTAGATTTACTATCTTCAAAAAACATTCGGCGAATCGTAGGTAATATCCTGGTAAACCCATAAAGCTACATACTTATTATAAATTTATCGGTGTTGGCCATTCCATAATGGCCTCTACTTTCACTGGATCCACAATGATACCTTCACAAGATATGATATTCCGCAAGTAATGAATCTTTGATTGGTAAAACTAACATTTTGATCGCTTCCCATACATTTTTTTTTCTCTTAGACATCGTAGAACCAATCTCATGTGCTTTTCATGTTCTTATTTCTTCCTGGAATAAATCAGTATGTCATCAATAAATACTTAAACAAACTTGTCCATGTATTCACAAAACACCCCATTGATCAAACTCATGAACACCCTTGGGGTGTTCGTGAAACCGAATGGTAATACTGTAAAATCATAATGTTTGAATATCGTCTTAAATGCGGTCACAAGAATATCTTCCTCTTTAATCCGTAATTAATGATATTATGATCTCAATTAAATCTTTGAAAACATCATCGATCCATTCATCTAGTCAAACAAATCATCTATTATTGGCAACGTATACTGGTTCTTGATTGTTTCTTTATTCAATTGATGATATTCAATACAAATACTCCATGATCCATCCTTGCTTCTCACAAAAATAATGGGGGAACCCCACGATAATATGCTTGGACGTATAAGTCCCAAGTCCAACAAATCCTTCAATTGCATTTTCCACTCTTACAATTTCAGTGTCGACATCCAGTATGGAGTTATCACAATTGGTTATGTTCTAGGTTTCAAATCTATTGTAAACTCAAACTCTCTTTTGGGTGGTAATCCTATAAAATATTCACAAAATACATCTGCAAACTCTTGTACTATAGGAAGGTTTTCTAGTCCTTCAACTTCTCCATTTTTGTTTATCCCTAAGATTGTGTATAATGTGCATCCCTTGCACATGGTCTTTTTCAATTGTAGGGAAAAAATAAACCTCAAGAACACTCCCTTGTTTCTTCCTACAATTACTCTACTCTGTCCCAAATCATCTATTAAACTTAATTGTTTGATCTTACAGATAAGTATTGCATCATGTGATTCTATCCAATCCATACCAATCATTGTTTCATAATATCCTAAGATTTTGACATAAATATCTACCTTCGTTAAAAAATCTCCCAAGTTAATGCTACAACCCGTAACCATTCCTCCAACTTATGTTTGGCACCCGATGTCATCTCTACATATCTAAACTCGTCATGCTCAACTACCTTTACCTTAATTTTATTTAGTGCTACACTATATATAAATCTCTCTATAGAAACTAGATCTATCAAAATAATAAAATTTGGTCGATGATTGTACCTGGCATCTCGAGCACAGTAGAAAAATGCTCATCCTGGCAATTATTCACTGTTGCATGTATCCTATAGGACTTTCCCAAATCTCCAAATGTAGTGGGTCTTGATGATCCGACCTCCTTGGCCTTCTCAATCAGACAATATCACTAGTAATGTGTCTCCCCACATGTCCAACATCTAGTGTTCAGTCTAGTGCTCCTGGTCTCCGAAGTAGAAGCTGTTGGTCTAGCAGTTTGTGATCCTGGTCTGTTCTACTGAATAAACCTAAAATGTTGTTGTTGTTGCAGTTGACACTTCTTCATTTACTGTGGTCCTCTATTGAGGAGTTTTTCATCGTGGTGTCGAGAACATAGGTCCTCTAGGTGTATCGCGATGCTCAGGAGTCCATCTAGCTGGTGTCTGACGCTATTTAATTCCTGATGTCATTTTTCCAATCAATCTAGAAGGAGTCTTTCATTGACCCCTACTGTTTATATATTCCTCGGATATGAGGGACTTATGAACTGCATCATGCAATATCTAAGGCATTAAGATCCTCACCTTCACATGGATGTTAAATTTAATGCCGAACACAAACTTGTTGACCTTAAACTTCTCCGTTTTGAGATGTGGAACATACCTAAGTAGCTCCATGAACCTATCCTCATACTTTGGTACCCTACAACCAACCTGTCATAAGACAGTGAACTCATTAAGCTAACACTTAATGAATTCCTCGGAAAATAACTTCTCCTAGAACCGTTCCTCAAACAAATCCCATGACACATCTTCGACGACCATGTTTAGTTGAGGTAGGCGTGTCTCCCACCATAGATGATCACTCCCCTTTAGTTGAAATACAACCATGCAAATTTCATTTTGGAGGTGTAATCGATAACTGTAAAGCACATCACCATGTTCTCCAACCATGCCTCGACAAATAAGCCATATGTGGCACCCCAAAACCTAGGAAAATTAACCTTCTCGAGTTCTCTATGTATACTACTACTACTAGCTGGTTCATGTTGTGAACCCTCATTAGGCATAGATGCTCTGCTCTCATCTCGATCCAGGAGGTTGATCAACGCCTCTGAAATCCTTGGAAGGATTTCATCATACCTAGCATGTCTCCCACAACAACCTTCTCCTACATAGTCTTCTACTCATATCCCTGAGGGTTACATCCCTATGACATGGATACCATCGGAGGAGGCACACCTCCTCCTCCAACACCACGTCGTCTACGTCCCATGCATCCTCTAACCATGATTACACACATGGAAAATTTAAAAATTAATTAGTTGTATATATTTAATCATTTATTTTACACATTTGAAGGCGTAACAGTCCAATGTCGTAGGGTTGAACCCGCTCTGATACCATATGTAACACCACTCTATTACTATGTCAATGTAAGTGAGTGCAGTAGTAATTTTTTTTTTTTAAACATCAACAGTTAGAACCAGTGATACGAAATATAACACACTTCAGTATTTACCCATTTTATTCTCATCTACATAATTGCACAACAAGAATCAATTACAGCATGAAGATACTAATAAATCAAACACATCACCTCAAGATAAATTAAAATTTTGGATTTTGGATAGTGAGACTCATACTTAGGAGTTGCAATTGATTATTTAAATGACCATGCAAATTCCTAAAATTAGGATTCGAATTAAATTTTATGAGTACCATACCAGTTCTAAAATTTAGATTGCAACTAACTAAACAATGACCCAACAGTGATAAATTTCCAATGCTAACTAGTTACTCAACAACCCTCACAATTTAATGTTGAAATGCCTATTAAATATACAATGAATGTAAGAGGTTTTGAACTTACGGAAATTTCATAACCATTTTACAGTGATCCAACCATTTTTTTTTTTTAATCTGGAATTGCCATTAACTTTACAATCCCCATAAGAAGATCAAATTTTGATTTCAATGCAATTACATTGACAACGATCACACAGAAATTTGTTTCCATAGTGTAATTAAAACTCAATGACTAATTACATCTCTTCGTCCAAGATGAAGTTTTGAATTTGCAAAGGATTCAACTTGACCATACTAAGATCTATAAAAATTGAGTTTGTAAATAGTTTACAATGATCATTGAAATAATAACCCTTCAGCAAATTTAAATTAGCTAAGAAGTAACTAAATGATATTCAACTCACGCTCGCAATTAAATTTATAGTGACCCTACGGATTTTACAATCAAGATACAAATTCAATTTGATAACGATCAATGAAAAGCATAAATTTTGATAATGAATTTAAAAATGGCAACAAACAATTAAGTTTCTAAGAATCTGGATTCTAAAATAAAACAAAAAAGATCCATCCGATTATAATTACAAATTATAGAAATAAAAATACCAGAACCGATGTTGATGAAGAGTTTAGGGATGTCCTTCAATGAATGACACTCCTTCCTTAATCTCTCTTGCTACTCACAAAGACTTCACCGATACCTCCCAACAAATGCCATGGGTACTCTTCTTCCCCCTTATCCCCCCGAGCCACAAATGGGCCATATACAAGAAACAAATAAATAATAGCTACAAGTCTTGCCTCACAAGGAAGAGCTTCCACTCTTTCCACAAGCTTGGTATCTCAATTATCACAAGTAAAACACAGCCCACAAAATTTTGGCAGCATAACATTACCAAGAAAAAGTGAGATCATTTTCCCTTCTACCACATTTTTTTTTATGGAAGAACCCCAAATGACACATGTCCTCATGCACAAGTAATTATCTTTTTAATTAATTTAAATAGGATTATTCATCCACACACTTGTCACATTTTCCTCAAGTTGCACAAGTAATTACCTTTTCTATTTTATTTAAAAATCCAATTACCCCACATTCCCCAATGTGTTCGTATTTTCACTCTTAGTTGTCCCTTTGTTTCTCAAATTCTTATTTAATGTGTGTCTCATAACTAGATCTTAGATAGAGTTTGATTATGAGTATTCTTGTAGTTAGACTTATTGGTAGATTGATTTAAGATATTATTTTTATGTGCACACCTATTCTCTCATATTTTATTTCTTTTTATTTTAAAAATCCATTTTATTATTTTCATGCACACGTGCATTTTGTTCACCCTTTAAATTTATTCCCCAGTTTTCTAGAGATTGAAATTAGCTTAAAAAATTTAACTATTCCATAATTCAATTAGTCATTTATTTTAATTTTAGACTTAAACTTAGTCTTAGACTTAGGCTTAGACTTTTGTTAGGCTTTAATTTATACTCACTAATTAATTAATTTATTATAACAAGGTCTATCCATTTAAATGTTTTCTAGGCCACCTAGATTTATTGACTCATGTTTTAATTACACGACGAGCCCTTCAATATGCACCTCTGTGCTCCAAGGGTGTCACTCGCCTTTGACTAGTTTTGTAAGTTTTTACGACCCTTTGAGTCAACACTCCATTCGATCGAACTTGTGAGAGACTAATGGCTTCTAAGGAATAATGATTCCTCCTTATTGCACGATCCTTATAATCTTCGTGAGTGGCTATCATAGTATTCCCTCACGACATCGTGGACCTCTTGAACTAGGTAATCATTAACCTATCATTTGGGCCATGGAGGGAGTGATAGTAGGATATGAAAGAGATGTTGCCACACCTCTCCATCAATGTTTGGTTTATGTGCATGACCCCTTTACTCCTTATGTGAGTTGTATTAGAAAGAATCGTAAATCCTGCATCCTGTGACAAAATTATTGTCAATAATCCATATGCATAAATCATATTGAAATCAATCATATATCACATGTGCATAAGATGAAATAATAAAACAAATAAAATCATTCTATGACTCAATATAGAGTCCAAGGAAGTCCATTTATTCCATAAGCATCAATAAACTATCACGTGTATTGCATAATAAGTCACAATATATCATCATCATCATCATGTATAATCCATAATAGAAACGAAATCATAATGTACCATAACCGGATCACTTGCACACAAGTGTCCTCAAAGAATAATTCAATAAAAGTGTACTCAGTAGAACGATATGTTACTTACTCCCCCTCTTGTTTTAAACTTTGTCTTGCAGTTTGTGCAATACAGAATGCAAGTAAATAAATTTATCTTACATGTATCTATATGTCTAATCTATCAAACAAGTAAGGAAATTGTTGACACATCTCATATGCATCCTCCTAGGTAGCGAAGTGTGGACTATACTTGTCCCACTAGAACTTAACCTGATCGACTATTTGACACCATAGATGTCGAATGTGATTGTCCAAAATGCGGATTTGGTCCTCCATAACAACACCCTCATCCAACACCTGCAAAGAACTAATGTCAATAAGATGTGATGGATCATTAATATAATGTTGTAAAATAGACACATGAAATACATCGTGAATATGCTTCAAAGAATCAGGAAAGGATATCTGTTAAGCCACGAGTCCTTTCTTTTCCACAAACTTGATAGGTCCCACAAACCTAGGAGAGATTTTAGCACCCTTTCTGAACTTGACCGAACTCTTGTGCGGTTTTACCCACAAGAAACATCTGTCGCAAACTTCATAACTGCGGTCCATGCAATGCACATCAACATAACTCTTATGTTGATCATGTGATTCTTTAATCCTTTGTCCTATCGATTTCATCTGTTCTTCTATTTCTTGGATTACTTCCAGTCCTACCAGGACCTTATCCTCAAGTCAATCCCAATTCAAAGACGTCTGACATGGTCACCCGTAAAGAAACTCAAACAGTTCATTCTTAATCGTACTATGGTAATTGTTTTTGTATGCAAACTATACTAGTGGCGAGAATTCTTACCAACATTTATGTTGGTCCATTACATACATATGCAACATATCCTCCAAAATATGGTTTGTTCTTTCTATTTTTCTATATTTCTCTCGGGTAAATGTTTTATTAAAATTTAGTTGCATTCCCAAGGCCTCTTAGAAACTAGTCGAAAACCATACTATAAACATCGCTCCTAGATCATATATGATCCTTCTTGGTACACCATGTAATCTCACAATTGCGTTGAAAAAAACTCTGGCAATGTATGGCATATGATACGTTGTATGGACTGGAATAAAGTGTGCACTCTTCGTTAGAGTGTCAACTACTACGAAAATCGAATCATGTCTCTTTATTGCTAGTGGAAATCCAACAATAAAATCCATCTAAATGACCTCCCATTTTGATTCAGGAATAACATTTGGATGTAATAATCATGCTATATGTCTATGTTTAGCCTTCATTTGCTGACATTCTAGACATCTCACCTTGTAACTAACTATGTATTCTTTCATTCCTTGCCAGAAAAATAAAGACTTAAGGTCTTCCTTAATCTTCGTGAATCCCAGATTATCCATGTAAATTACTCGATGAGCTTCACTTAGGATCAAACTTCTTAATTTGTCATTAGCTGATACATAAATTCTTTCATTAAATATTAAAAATCCATCATTGTCTAAAGAATAACCTTCAAACTTTGGTACCATCATGGTATCTTGTCCAGTATTAGCCTTAACTTCCTTGTACCAATCATCATCAAAATGTAGAGCTAGAATCTTTTCTCATAGATTCGTCATAAGAGGTATTACTGAGAATATGCATGGTCTCCGACTAATGCATATTCTACTCTATTCATCGTTCCTTTAATGTAAGTAATCTCAAAGTCGTATTCATGATAAGATTGCATATAAATTGCATCCCTTGTGCATACTCTTCTGTAAATGTAGGGAATAAATAAACCTCAAGGACACTCTGTGGTTTCTTCCTATAATTACTCTACTCTATCCCAAGTCATATGTTAAACTTAACTATTTTTTATTACATTTGAGTATTGAATCATGTGATTCTAGCGAGTCCATAGCAATCAMTATTTCATAAGATCCTAATATCATGACATAAATATCTACCTTTGTTACAAGACCTCCCAATTTAATGTTACAACCCGTAACCTGACATAAATATCTACCTTTGTTACAAGACCTCCCAATTTAATGTTACAACCCGTAACCTTTCCTTCAACTTACGTTTGGAATCCAATGCCATTTCTACATATCTRAACTYGTCCTGCTCGACTTCCTTTATCTTAGATCTCTTTAGAATTGTAATAGATATAAATTTCTTTGTAGCAACTGGATGTATCAAAATACTAAAAGTTGGTCAGAGATTGTACATGACGTCTCGAGCAAAGAGGACTGGYRCTTGGCCTGGAGKTTATTCACCACTACATGTATCTTGTGGGCCTTGCCCAAATATCAAACTGCAATGGGTCTTGATGATCCAGTTTCCTTGGCCTTGTCAATCGGAAAATATTGTTGGTAATGTGGCTCCCCACATGTCTAACATCCAGTCTTCGGTCCAGTGCTCTTGGTCAATGAAGTAGAATTTGCTAGCCTAGCAATATGTGATCTTGGTTTGTTCTACTGAACATGCCTAAAATGTTCCTACTGTTGTGTATGACATTGTTGTTATTGTTCTGGTCCTATATAAGGAGTCCTTTGTTGAGGAGTTTTTCATCGCAGTGTTGAGAACATAGGTCCTATGGGCGTATCTTGATTCTCAGTAGTTTGTCTGGCTAGTGCCTGATGCTATTGTGCTCCTCATGTCGTCGGTATAGTCAGTATAGAAGGAGTCTTTCCCTTACCCACAATGTTTAGCTCCTACTCAACTATGAGGAGCTCATGAAATACTTCATGCAATGTCCGAGGCATTAGGATTCTAACCTTCAAATGAATGTTCAAGTTAAGGACAAACACAAACTTGTTGACCTTTAACTTCTTCATGTTCAGATTTGGACATACCTAAGTAGCTCCATGAACCTGACCTCATACATCGGTACTGTACAAACATCGTGTCGTAAGACATTGAACTCATTAATATGGTGCTCAATGAATTCCTCGGACAAGTACTTCTCTCGGAACCGTTCCTCGAACAACTCCCATGACAAATCTTTGATGACCATGTTTATGTGAGGTAGGAGTGTCTTCCACCATAGAAGAGCACTCCCCTTTAGTTGAAATACTATCATGCATAATTTCATGTTGGAGGTGTAATCATAAAATGTGAAGCACATCGCCATGTTCTCCAATCATGCCTCAGAAGCTAAGCCATATGTGAAACCCAAGAACTCATGAAACTTCACCCTTTCAAGTTCTCTGTGTATACTACTACTAATTAGTAGTATATCTTTTATTTTACATAGTGGAATGCATAACGGTCTAATGTTACAAGGTCAAAACTACTCTGATACCATATGTAACACCCTTCCATTACGATGTCAATGTAAGTGAGTACAACAATAGTTTTTTTATCTTTTTTAAAAGCATCAACAATTAGAACCAATGATATGCAATATAACACACTTCAATATTTACCCATTCTATTCTCATGTACATCATTGCATAGAAAAAATTAATTACAACATCAAGATACTAATAAATCAAACACATCGCCTCAATATAACCAATTTTTCTATCTCCCCATCCTACCCTACAAGGTTAGGACCTCCAAGACACATGATCAATGCTCAATTCCATGATTCATCTCATTGATTTTGACCATTTAAGGTTTCAGAACTGACAACTTTTCTGAAAAACATGAAGGTATCTTCTCCCATAACAACTAGTCAAAATGAAAACTAAATCATTAAGAAAACTCAACTTCTATTGGATCTATGAGAGGTCAGCTCAATAAAAATATAGAAGAGCTTGAATTGTTATGTTATCTACTCAAAATTCCTCAACTAACACAATATATTCCATATATATCAACAAGAACCTCCATAATCAAATGAGAAGGAACCATATATATATACATGAAACTATAACTTTTCTCACTAGTATAAACATAAGTTAAATTATATTTCTTTCCTAAAACATTTACATACCATTAAATAATTCATTACTTGTTAAATTACACTCTTTGAAATAGTTTAACATTTATTTGAATCAATGTAAGTTTGTTTCTTTCCTTTAATTCTTTTAGTAGTAACCCTAAAGCATCCACTAATTATATGTAGGTATGCATAATATACTTCTATTTCAATCAAATAATTTTACCAAAATTTATAAGTATCATTTCTTTCTTTCCACTACATGTTAATATTAACAATTTCAAAAGAATATTCACATATAAAGAATTAATACAAATTCAATAACAATCCTAACATCATAAGGAAATCAAAAGCATTAAGAACTAAATATAATTTCTATTTTTAAAATCATGCACCTTGTACATATAATTATTCTCATAATTCAATTATAATAAGCACAACTTTAATAAAGGAATTGTCATGCTTTAAGTAATAAATAAATTCCAATAAGATGATATAATAATTCCACATCTACGTTCATTTGCTATTCATAACTACTTCCTAACAGTTCTCAACATTATAAACTTAGTTCCTTGGGTAAAGGAAAAACATCTTAATCATTGGAAGGGTCGTTTAAGAATTCAAATGGCTTCGCAAATTTTCCACGAGCTTCATCCTTAGTTGTGCATCATACGCCTAAATGAGGCCCGAAAATTTCAATAGTAGATTCAAGTTAAATACACAAAGGGAGATAATGAATCTGTAACTATCGGATTGACATTGTGAATCCGATCTACCCCTCGATACTAGTTATATATTCTAGTTATCGATTCAAATGACTAGACTATACAATAATAACAAAGGTCATTATAATCCAGATCATACAATAATATTCGCAAGATATACGTTTGATAACGTCGGTCGAACAAATGAGAATGGATTTAATCCAATGCGAAGAGTTCCAAGTTAATAAATTAATCAATCCCAAGGAATTTAGACAGGTTAAAGTGTTGCAATTTAATTTTTGCAAGACCGAATTCTAAACATTGAACTTGCCATTAAATTGATAGTGTCCTAACCAATTTGAGATTCCAAAGCCACATACTAAAATTTTACGGCGAAGCTCATGAGATTCATTCAAGATCCACATATAATTTGTGTAGCGACCCAACAAGTTTAATTGAAATTTTTTTAACCAACTACACAAAGATCTTAATGCAATGCAATACAGACAGGATTTTGTAATTAAATTTGTACATGATCAAACACAATGATTTTCTCAATTTAGGGTACAACAATAACAATGAATGTACATTTCCTAACTTCTCTAAAAGAAAAATATTGATAGCGATCATTCACAACTTTAAATATAGGAGTTGTAAACTAAATTTACAACGACCCTACAACTTAAAATTTTGTATTTCAGACTAAAATACGACGACCATAGTGAGATTCATACTCAGTCATTGCAATCGATTATTTCAACAACAATACAAATTCCTAAAATAGGGATTGGAATTAAATTTTACGAGTACCAGACTGGTTCTAAGATTTATATTGCAACCAACTAAACAATGACCCAATAGTCCTAAATTTCCCATGGTAAATGGTTACTAAGCAACGCTCACAATTAAATGTCGAAATGCCTATTAAATCTACAACGACTATAAGAGGTTTTGAACTTCCAGAAATTGCATGTACACCTTTTACGGTGTTCCAAGGAGTTTTTTTTCTTTTTAAATCTAGAATTTCCATTTAACTTTGCAATGTCAACAAGAAGATCAAATTTTGATTTCAATGCAATTACATTGACAACAATCACACAGACTGTAATTAAAACTCAACGGCTAACTTTATCTCTGCATTCAAGTTTCAGTTTTCAATTTGCAAACGATTTAACATGACCATACTAAGATCTATAAAAATCAGATTTGTAAATAGTTTACGATGATCATTGAAATAATAATCGTTCAATAAATTTAAATTAGTTAATAAGCAACTAAACGAGATTCAACTTAGGATTGCAATTAAATTTATAGCGACCCTACGATTTTTACAATCAAGCTGAAAATTGAACTAGACAACGATCAATGAAAAGTATAAATTCTAATATTGAATTTTAAAATGGCAGCGAACAATTAAGTTTCTAGGAATATGGATTATAAAATAAAAAACAGTAATCCATCCCATTCTAATTACAAATTATAGAAATAAAAATATTGGAACCGATGTTGATGAAAAATTTGGAGATGTCTTTCAATTAATGATGCTCTTTCCTTAATCTCGCATGCTAATCATAGATACTTCATCGGTACCTCCCAATCAATGTTAAGGGTACTCTTCTTTCCCTTAACCCCTGAGCCGCAAATGGGCTACAAACAAGAAACCAACAAATAATAGCTCCAAGGCTTACCTTGAAAGGAAGATCTTCCACTCTTTCTGCAAGCTTGGTATCCCAATTCTCACAAGTAAAACACAATCCAAACAATTTTGACAGCATAACATTACCAAGAAAAAGTGAGATCATTTTCCCTTCTACCACATGTGTTTTATAGAAGAACCATGAATGATAGATGTCCTAATGCACACATAATTATCTTTTTAATTAATTCGAATAGAATTATTCACCCACACATTTGTCACATTTTCCCCAAGTTTCACATGTAATTACCCTCTTTATTTTAATTAAAAAAATATTTTCCCCAACATTCTGCGATGTGTTCCTATTTTCACTCTTAGTTGTCCCTTTGTTCCCCAAATTCTCAATTAATGAGTGTCTCCTAACTAGATCTTAGTTAGAGTTGGATTATGATTCCTCTTCTCATTAGACATAGTGGTAGCTTGACTTAAAATACTATTCTACTTGTACACATGTTCTCTCATGTTTTATTTCTTTCTATTTTAAAAATCTATTTTATCATTTTCATGCACACATGTGCATTTTGTTCACCCTTTAAATTTATTCCACATTTTTGTAGATTTTGAAATTATCTCAAAACTTTTAACTTATGTCATAGTTCAATTAGTAATTTATTTGAGTTTTAGACTTAGACTTAGGCTTAGACTTTTGTTAGGCTTTAATTTATACCCACTAATTAATTATTTTATTCTAACAAGTTCTAACCTTTTGAATGTTTTCTAGGCTACCTACATTTATTGACACATGTTTTGATTACATGATAATCCATTTAAGGCACCTTCGTGCTCCAAGGGTGCCACTCGCCTTCGACTAGTTTTGAAAGTTTTTGTGACCCTTGGACTCAACACTCCACTCGGTCGACCTTGTGAGAGACTAAGGGTTTCTAAGGAATAATGATTCTTCCTTTTTGCACACCCCTTAGAATATTCATGTGCGAATGTCCTAGTCTTCCCTCACGACATTTTGGACCTATGGAACTAGGTAATCATTAAAGTACAATTCAAAACATGATGGGTGTGCTAATAGGCTATGACAGGGACGCTTCCATACCTCTCCATCAATGTCTAGTTTTTGTGCATGGACCCTTTACTCCTTATGTGAGTCAGATTAGCAAGCATCACGAAGCCTACATCCACTCGCAAAAACACGATCAATAATCCATATACATAAATCATACTCAAATAAATTATATATCGCATGTGAATAATATGAAATACTCAAACAAATACAATCCACTCTCTGAATCAATCTAGATTCCAAGGAATTCCATTGATGCCATCAACATCCATAACCTGTCATGTGTCCTGCACACTCAGGAAAACTCGTCAATAGCATCTGCCAATACATATACATCAAAATAAAAATAAGTCACAATACATTATCATCATCATTTATAATCCATAATTGAAATGAAATCACAATGTACGATAACTAGATCACTTTCACGCATGTGTCTTCAAAGAATAAGTCAATAAAAGTGTGCTCAATAGAACAAGATGTTACAATAATGGTAGCACCTAGGCAACCTTATACTTATTTTTCACAATTTTTTGCAAGGATCATGAATTTGAGGTCTATTTCATTAGTTGAGGTAATTTGTAATAGTACTATCTCAATTTTCTATTAATTAGCATTTAATGTTTTGTTTTACGTGCCAAAGAGTGTGAAAGTAAGATAGTTTGGAAAATTTTCGAGTTTATTGTCAATTTTTTTTAGAATTTTGCAAGGATTTCAATGATGAAGTTATTTTCTTGTTTTTAGTAATGGAATTAAAGGGACTCCATTAAATTGGCATATGCGAGTCATTTTATGTGTGATTTTGATATTTTAAATCGAGAAAGAAGTTTTCATTCGATTGAAGGGAACTTAAAGATGAAACAAAAGTAGGTTTTCTATATGTATTTTGAGTTATTTTATTTTATTCTATGTCATCTCACTATAAATCAAACTAAGCATTAATTTTTGAGACTTTGGGTAAAGAAGCACATCATCAAAATTCTTCATAACACCTCAATATAATTAGCAAATTAATTTTAATTAAGTTAGATATTGTATGTATATACTTAAAGAAATAAGTGGTCTCTAAGGATTTTTGGATGAGTCTCCCACCAATATTTGACATCGGTAAGGCACTTAAGGAGCACAAAGGTGATATTTTCACTATTGTAAAATTTGTGGATAGAGAAATAACCTTCTAGAAGATTTAACCATTTTTTCAAAGCGTTGGTGTCTATCTAACCTTCAAATAAAGGAATATCAAAGTTAACTTGTACCTTGAAGGGTGTTGCGCCTCCAAAGTGATTATTGGTTGAGGATGCCTTCATTGTTATCGAAAACCATCCAAGTATCTGGGTGAAATTATCCATCATCATGTTCCTCTATCGCACAAGGGCTTCCTCGAGCAACAATTTGAAAATATACCATGTCTTTTCATCCCTATTTTATTCAACCATGAAAATATTCTTGGGCATGTGAGAGTGTTTTTCCTCAATAGAAACAAGATTGAGACCCAAATCTCTATAACCTGGTTTCATTGGGGACATGCACTAAGAATGACAAGGATCAGATCGCTACGATACCCCTGATCCATATTCTTTTGGGGAACTATATGAAGGGAAAAATATAACAACTCGATATGACAAAGAAATGCAAAATGATATGGCAAGGAAAACAATAATACAGTAAAGATTATATTCTATTAATGGATGTCTCAATACAAAATATTGTAAAATGTAAAAACAAAGAAGCTAGCTAGAATGGTGGTAGCTTATCTCTATGTAGAGATGTGTCGGCTATTGTCATTTGCAAGAAGCTAAGTACAATGAGACTCCACAGGCCATTTTAACATAAATATAAATGAGAAAACCCTAAAAATAAAAAACCCTAACCCTCAGATATGAAATGCCAAAATGTTTCTCAACCCGAATGGGGGTAGTTGATACATCAACTTCTGGATGGCATAAATTTTTCATACGATCTTCATTTGGGACTATAAATACAACGTTGGAAAGGTACAATCGAGGAGTACATATTTCATTCAGCCTAGTATCTTCTTATTGATGTAGGAGCATCACAAATATCAAGTGAGCGTGGAGCAAGCACAATGTATATTTGTTTTTGAGCACATGATAAATTGCTTGAAAACCTTTTTGAAGTTGAAGTGCCAAATCTTTATGAATCCATTTATGAAGGAGCGCCTTTGTATATTGTATTGGACCTTGAGTGATTCTCTCTCGTCCTTAGTAGATAGGAGGCATTTAAACTACTTAATGCAGGTAGATAGACTTGAATTCATAGATTAGATAGTTTTAGAAAGAGGAGGGAAAATAGATATAGACACCCTCATTGTACATTGTAGTATTAGCATGATTATTGAAGCAGGAAGAGCAAAGGAGAATAACAAAGAGTTGTAGAAGAACATCCATGTATAGATTTTGAGTTAATAGAAGAAGTTGATTCAAATCCATGGTTTTCTATCTGTTCTCTATGTGTTGATGTTAAATGGTGTGCTCATGAGTGTTTTCTTTCCTATTATGCATTTTCTTTATTGTTGTGTATGTGATTTCATGTTCGAGTTTGAAATCTGAGGGGAAGAAGAAATGAGTTTCAATTTTTTCTCTATCTGAGCAAGGATTCTTGTAAGGAGTGCAATTGAAGTCATCCGCAAGGAGTGTGTTGACAAAAGGCTCAGATAGTTTAACTCTTTTTCTCGTTCACCCACAAGTGAGATTGGGTTATACGAGCCGTGTAAGAAGTCTACAGGCTAAGGAGAGTCTCAGTTGTGAATCTGAGCGAAGTATTGAAGGACTGCTGCTACAGGTGTGTGCAGAGTCGAAAGAAACCCAAAAACTTGAAGTGTTTGCAGGTTGCCGTAAGGAAGGTGTGCAAAGGGTTATCTTTTTCTAAGAGACTAAGGAGTTGGAGAAAGCTCAAGAGGGATATAACTTTCAGAATATAAGGAAGGATTTCACAGGGAGCTCATGCCGTGGCATTTAAAACTAGTGTTGTAGGGTTGCACGCAGGAGGACGAGTGAGTGTAGAGGAACACTTAGTTATTTTCAAGAAAATCTTCAAGGAGGAAGAAATCGACAGTCAGGATCTCGTGGAGGGGATTCATGAAAAAATCTGCCAGCCGTCAGATCCACCAGAGTCACAGGAAGGTTACGGCCACACCAGGAGGTTAGGCTAAGGAGGATCATGGGTCGTAGGATCATTGTTGGGTTTCCCGTCAGCCGTTCGATCAGGAAGAAGTTGCACTGGATTTAAGTCCTAGTGAACAGATTAAAGTCCTGAAGAGGCATCAGGATATTTAGGCATCAGGGTTTAAAAAGTCAAGAGAACCAAGACCTTTCAAGTCTCGAAACACCAATGAAGTCCTAGCCATGGATCTCAAGGTGGACACACGTTAGAATATCTGAGAGGAGTCGAGGTTTGGCGTATCGGGATTCCGGAGTACAAAGAAAATGTTACATCAGGAATCGCGATCTTGCGATGCCCGAAAAGCCAACGAGGGGATAGTGAAGTGGAAGAGTCAACCATCACATGCATCGAGAATCGATGTTCCATGATTATTGGGAACCATAGCAGTGAGAATCACGAAAATCTGAAACGCGATATACCGACGGGCCAAAGGAACAATGTGGGGCCATAGTGGAATTAGTGGAGGACAGGTGGCATACCATATTAGGGTTCTGGAAAAAGTAAGTCCCGAAAACATCGGTATTAGGATTCACGATCTCGTGAAGTCCGAGGTTTTGACAAGGAAGTTGTTTATCGACGTTTGAGTCATCAAGATATCGAGGATCCTGGTGACAAGGAATTTATGCATTTTGGAATCGCAAACCGCGAAATCCCGATGAGGAACATGACTGTGGCCATATAAGGAGTGGTCGCGTGGAAAAAAGGCTTAGCCCTGGAGGCTAAGGTAGCAGGGGAGCGTATCGGGATTCGGGGATCGGTAAAGCAAAGTGTTTGGAACATCACGAGTGCTGAATTATTTATGGGAGGAAACCCGATAGCATGGTAAAAGGTCAGCGTTGACTCGCGTCAGATTTCAGAGAATCGTGAGGCAGAAACCACGCGACCACAAGACTCATGAAATCGCGAAGTCTAATTTCCTGATCATTAAGGGAGATATTTTGGAGAACTGCTGTGGGTGTGGAAAATTCCCGATAGGTGATTAGAAGAAATTTTCAGTTCTTCGGGTCTAGGGAGTAGAAGGTCCTGTGAGTGGACATGCCTGAGGGCGCGACTGTTTCAAGTGGTATCATAGCAAGAAAATTTCTTTGCTTTCTGTAGCATGGAAGAAGGAAATTCACCATGCCGCCAAGGAGACGGGATAGACAGTCACCCGATCCAAAGGAAAGAGAAAACACAAAGAGAAGGGGTAGGCAAGCACAAAATATAGAAATGGAAAGAGAGATACGTGATCTACGAGCTAGACTCGAAGATATGGAGACAACGTAAAGACGCACAGCCAGTGCAGGGGAGCTTAGCGATTCAGAGGGTGAAGTTGAAGCTGAACATGGGGAAGAAGTTGTAGCCGAGGATGCAGCCAATGAACGTCTAATCAAAGCTATTGCATGGATGGGTGCGAAAACAAAGATGGACATTCCAGTTTATGAGGGGAATCTGGATGCGTAAGAGCTTCTATATAGGATTAGATATCTGGATACATAATTTGATTATGAAGATGTCGAAGAGGATAAGAAATCTAGGCATGTTGTCACGAGACTGAAGGGACACACAACATTATGGTGGGATGAGCTACAAGCAGATAAACGCTGCAAGGGAAAGCAAAAAATTAAAAGTTTGGATCGAATGATTGCAAAGATGAAGGCAAAGTTCATCCCGAGAGATTATCAAATCACTCTGTTCAGGAGGATGCAGAACCTAAGACAAAAGTTGATGACAGTAAAAGAGTATACGGAGGAATTCTATCGACTGAGCATCAGGTCAGGTCATCGGGAGAGCGATGATGAGAAAGTTTCCAGGTATATGAATGGCATGAGATATGATATCCAGGACAAGATGAGCATGGAAACCACCCGAACGGTGGAGGATGCTTATCAAATGGCTTTGAAAGATGAGGAGAAGCTGAGATGTAAGCAAGGTCAAAGAGGCCGAGGCATAAGTCAAACCAGAGGAAAATCGGTTGCCCAAGATAAATACCAGAAGCCCAAGGAAGATTGGAAGAAACCTCAGACTCGAACTGAGAGAGGTGGAAGTTCACAGTGAGGGAAACATGTTGAGCAGAGAGGGTAGCATACTGAGTAAAGAGGAGGGTATGCCGATAACAATATGTTTCCTCATACCAGAGGTAGGGGAAGAGGAAGAGGTGGAGTAATCACATGCTTCACGTGTGGGAAAAATGGGCACAAGTCATTCGAGTGTCTAGTGAAAAAGAAGGACAGTGGAGAAGCTCACATCGCCGAGGCACAGAGGCGAGATGTTGAAGGCAGAAGGTCGTTGATGATGCATAAATTTCTCTTAATACCTGAGAAGGAGGTGAAGAGATCAACTCAAAGAAATAGTCTTTTCAGAACTACTTGCAAAACCAAGGACAGGGTATGCAAGGTTATCGTGTTCAGAGGTAGCATAGATAATCTCATTTCAACCGAGATGGTAGAGAAGCTGGAGCTGGAGACGACTGATCACCTGAGTCCATACAAAGTTTCATGGCTACAGAAGGGACATCAGGTAAATGTCACTAAACAATGTTTAGTTGAATTCAAAATAGGAGGGTATAATGATAAAATACTCTGGGATGTTATTCCTATGGATGTTTGTCATTTATTGTTGGGAAGACCATGGCAATATGATAGGAACGTAATTCATGATGGGAAGATGAATATGTATACTCTAGAGAAGAATGGGAGGACACACATGTTGCTTCCGATAAAAAATAAGGAAGTGAAGCCGAAATTAAGCAATACTGTACTTCTCATGAGTGGGAAGGAGCTTCTTACGGAGGTGAATAAGAAAGAAGATCCACAACTCTTTGTGGTCAGGAAACCAAGGATCGTTTTGACTAGCACGAGAGTAGACGAATTGCCAGGAGAAATTCAAGAACTACTGGAAGAGTTCCCTGACATTGTGGTGGATGAATTACCTCATTCGTTTCCACCGATGAGGAGTGTGAGTCATCATATAGACCTCATACCGGGAGCTAGTTTTCCAAATAAATCCACGTACAGGTTGATGCCACAAGAAAATGAAGAGGTTAAGAGGTAGGTCCAGGATTTGTTGGACAAAGGTTTGGTGAGGGAATGTTTGAGCCCGTGTGTCGTTCCAATGGTACTCAATCCAAAAAAAGATGAAGGTTGGAGAATGTGTACCAAATTAAGGGCCATCAATAAGATAACCATCAGGTACAGGTTTCCATTGCCGCGGATGGATGATTTAATGGATTGCTTGAGTGGGGAATTTTTTTTTTCAAAGATTGATTTGAAGAGTGGATATCACCAGATTCGCATGAGGGAAGGTGATGAGTGGAAAACAACGTTCAAGATAAACAAAGGTTTATATGAATGGCTTTTCATGCCATTTGGCTTGACAAATGCACCGAGTACCTTTATGAGGTTGATGAATGAAGTCCTAAGGGAATTCATCAGGAAGTTTTTCATTATGTATCTGGATGACATATTAATTTTCAACAAAACAAAGGTAGAACATCTGAAGCATTTAGCTACAGTAATGAAGAAGCTACAACAAGAGAAGTTGTTGATTAACATGAGGAAATCTTCATTTATGAAGAAAGAACTCATTTACTTGGGATTTATTATATCTGCGAATGAATTGAAGATGGATCTAGATAAGGTGGAGGTAATAAAAAATTGGCCATCACTGAGAAATATTTTTGAGGTGCGGAGTTTTCATGGACTGGATAGTTTCTACTGGAAGTTCATCAGAAATTTCAGTGGAATTAGCGTAGCGATGATGGATACAGTCAAGAAGAGACATAAATCTTTTCACTAGAATGAGGAGGCGGAGAAGAGTTTCAATTTGTTGAAATGGAAGATCACCGAACAATCGGTTCTAGTGTTGCCGGATTTCCAAAAGACGTTTCAAGTAAAATGTGACGCAAGTGGGTTTTCCATAAGAGAGGTCTTGAGTGAGGAGGATAGACCGATTGCATATTTCAGTGAGAAGTTTAATGAGGCAAAAAAAAATTACTCCACGTATGATAAGGAATTCTATGCCATCATACAGGCATTGAAAAAATGGAGGCACTATTTGATTCCAAAGGAATTTGTTTTATATAGTGATAACCATGCATTAAAATTTGTGACTCAACATGAGAAGTTGAATCATAGGCATGTTAAGTGGGTCGAATACATGTAGAATTTCACTTTTGTAATTAATCATATTTCAGGTACTACTAACAAAGTGGTTGATGCTTTGAGAAGGAAATGTTTGCTGATGCAGGAGTTCAAAGTCAAGACATTAGGCTTTGATGATCTCAAGGACATGTATGCAGATGATCCAGATTTTAAGGAAGCGTATGAAGCAACTAAGAATCCAGTTCTCAGAGACAGAAGCCAGTGGATAGAGTACGTGATCCCGGAAGGATTGTTGTTCAAGGGAAATCAATTGTGTATTCCAAAGTGTTCCATGAGGGAGAATCTGTTAAAGGAGAAACACAACGGAGGCTTGGCAGGACACTTCGGTCATGACAAGACATTTGAAAAGTTGAGCGAGTCATACTTTTGGCCAGGGATGCGGTCAGAGTTCAAGCAGTTTGTAAACAGATGCAGGATTTGCCAGCATTCAAAGGGAAGAAAGTAGAATGCATGATTTTATCAACCATTACCCATACCCGAGAGACTGTGGGATGAAATCAGCATGGATTTCATATTGGAATTGCCAAGGACACAAAGAGGATTTGATTCATTCTTTGTGGTAGTGGATAGGTTTTCCAAGATGGCACATTTTATCCCATGCCAGAAACCCAATGATGTGACTCACATCGCAAATCTATTTTTCAAAGAGGTCGTTCGACTTCACAGATTACCCAGAAGTATAGTTTCGGACAGAGATACAAATTTTGTGGGACATTTCTGGAGGACATTGTGGAAAAATATGGGGACTAACTTGATGTTTAGTTTTGCCTAGCATCCTCAGACGGTTGGGCAAACAGAAGTGGTGAACAAAAGTCTGGGAGACTTGCTGAGAAGCTTGGTGACAGAGCACCACAGCCAGTGGGATAGTATATTGCCGCAAGCAGAGTTCTCATATAATGACTTAGTGAATAGTAGCATAGGCTAGAGTCCATTTTAGATTGTGTATGGCATACAGTCGAGAGGAGTTTCTGAATTAAGGTATTCGGAACAGACTGCGACTAGGAGAGAAAGTGCCGAAGAGTTCGCAGAGGCGATGAAAGAACTTCACGGCCAGGTGAAGTAGTGACTGCTAGATTCAAGTCACGAGTATAAGTGCAAAGCCGACCAGTGGAAGAGACAACTTCAGTTTGAGTTTGGTGAATTAGTTCTAGAAAAATTGAGGAAAGAGATGTTCCTGAGGGGAACATACAATAAATTGAAAATGAAAAAAATCGAGCCATGTAAGGTCTTGAAGAAATTGGGGGAAAATTCTTATGATATTGAGTTACTGGATGGGATTGAAATATCTCCGATATTCAATGTCGTAGATTTATATCCATATAAAGATGAGGAAGCAGGAACATAAGGTGAATAGCTAGGGGTTCAGTGGCAAAAACAGATGTCGATTGCAGGGATGTCGCAGATGGAGAACATATTGCACAAGAGAGTTAGTAAGAAGACTAGGAGGAAATAATACTATGAGTATCTGGTCAAATGGAAGGGCCATCTAATTGAAGATGCCATCTAGGAGACTGAAGTAGAGATACAGAAGCATGGATATACCGTGCAGGAGCTCATGGACAGGAGCCCATGAAATTTTTCAAGCGAGGGAGTATGATGCAGGAGCATCGCAAATATCAAGCGAGCATGGAGCAAGTGCAACGTATATTTTTTTTTGAGCACGTGATAAATTGCTTGAAAACCTTTTTGAAGTTGATGCAAAAAATATTTATGAAGCCATTTATGAAGGAGAGACTTTGTATATTGTATTGGACCTTGAGTGATTCTCTCTCATCCTTAGTAGATAGGAGGCATTTAAACTAGTTAATGTAGGTAGATAGACTTGAATTCATAGATTAGAGAGTTTTAGAAAGAGTAGGGAAAATGAATATAGACACCCTCATTGTACATTGTAGTATTAGCATGATTATTGAAGCAGGAAGAGCACAGGAGAATAGCAGAGAGCTATAGAAGAACATCCATGTATAGATTTTGAATTAATAGAAGAAGTTGATTCAAATCCATGGTTTTCTGTCTATTCTCTATGTGTCGATGTTAAATGGTGTGCTAATGAGTGTTTTCTTTCCTGTTATGCATTTTCTTTATTGTTGTGTATGTGATTTCATGTTTGAGTTTGAAATATGAGGGGAAGAAGAAATGAGTTTCAATTTTTTCTCTATCTGAGCAAGGGTTCGTGCAAGAAGTGCAGTTGAAGTCGTCCACAAGGAGTGCGTTGACAGAAGGCTCAGATAGTTTAACTCTTGTTCTCGTTCACCCAGAAGTGAGATTGGGTTATATGAGTCGTGCAAGAAGTGCGCAGGCTAAGGAGAGTCTCAGTTGTGAATCTGAGCAAAGTATTGAAGGACTGTTGCTACAGGTGTGCACAGAGCTGAAAGAAACCCAAACACTTGAAGTGTTTGCAGGTTGTCGTAAGGAAGGCGTGTAAAGGGTTCTCTTTTTCTAAGAGATTGAGGAGTTGGAGAAAGCTCAAGAGGGATAGAACCTTCAAAATCTAAGGAAGGATTACATAGGGAGCTCGTGACGTGGAGCATCTAAAACCAGTGTTGCAGGGTTGCATGCAGGAGGACGAGTGAGTGTAGAGGAACACTTAGTTATTTTCAAGAAAATCCTTGAGGAAGAAATCGACGGTTAGGATCTCGTGGAGGGGATTCATGAAAAAATCCGCCAGCTGTCAGATCCACCAGAGTCACGGGAAGGTTACGGCCACACTAGGAGGTTAGGCTCAGGAGGATCATGGGTCGTAGGATCATTGTTGGGTTGCGTGTCAGTCGTTCGATTAGGCAGAAGTTGCACTAGAGTTAAGGCCTAGTGAGCAGAGGAAAGTCTCGAAGAGGCATCGAGATATTTAGGCATCGGGGTTTTAGAAGTCAAGAGAACCAAGACCTTTCAAGTCTCGAAACACCAATGAAGTCCTAGCCATGGATCTCACGGTGGACATGCGTCAGAAGATCCGAGAGGAGTCGGGGTTCGGCGTATTGGGATTCCGAAGTACAAAGAAAATGTTGCATCAGGAATCGCGATCTCGTGATGGCCAAAAAGTTGATGAGGGGATAGTGACGTGGAAGAGTCAACCCTCATATGCATCGAGAATCGACGTTTTGTGATTCTTGGGAACCATAGCAGCGGGGATCACGAAACTCTGAAACGCAATATACCGATGGGCCAAAGGAACAATGTGAGGCCATGGTGGAATTAGTGGAGGACAGGTGGTGTACCATATTGGGGTTCAGGAAAAGGTAAGTCCCGAAAACATTGGTATTAGGATTCGCGATCTCGCGAAGTTCGAGGTCCCGACAAGGAAGTCGTCTATCGGCGTTTGAGTCATCGGAATATCGTGGATCCTGGTGACAAGGTATTTATGCATTTTGGAATCACGAACCGTGAAACCCCGATGAGGAACATGACTGCGGTCATATAAGGAGAGGTTTCGTGGACAAAAGGCTTACCCCGAGGAGGCTAAGGCAGCAGGGGAGCGTATCGGGATTCGGGGATTGGTAAAGCGAAGTGTTTGGAACATAGCGAGTGTCGAATTCCCGATGGGAGGAAACCCGATAGAATGGTAACAGGTCAGTGTTGACTCACGTCGTATTTCGAGGAATCGTGAGGCACAAAGCACGTGACCACAGGACTCGCGAAATCATGAAGTCTGATTTCTCAATCGTTAAGGGAGATCTTTTGGAGAACTGTTGTGGATGTGGAAAATACCTGATAGGGGATTAGAAGAAATTTTCAGTTCTTCGTGCCGAGGGAGGAGAAGGTCATGTCAGGGGACGTGCCTGAGGGTGCGGCTGTGTCACTTATGGATTCATGTCAGGTGTTTTCGATCCCAAAAAATGTCATTTAGGGCCTCAAAATGACCCCAAAAGTTTGCGACCTAAAAAATTGTAAACAAAACTGCCAAAATCGAAACTAGTCTTTGAGCCAGTGGAATAGGTGGCTGGCCACTGATATCCACCTAGATCAGCTCATGCATATGTGTGAATATGTATATATAGAGATCATGTATTCATTATTGTAGACATGTAGTGGGGATGTATGGATGTATTTGATTATGTGGAGGAATTTATATTATTTGAGGAGTTATTGTGTAACTTATCTATCTTGGAGTTGTCCTCCACACTCGCATTTTGTACATAGTGTGTATCTCACATGAAGTCACTATATAATTAAATAATATTGAAGTCAAACATTGAAGTCATTATATAATGAATTCAAAAAATAATAAAATAACGAGTGGTTAGTCATGCCATCTAACAACCTCCAATAAGATAAGGTCAAGAAATATTGGATTCCTCCCAATTTTTCTGACCATTTCACAATGCATAAGTAGATATTGTCTCTCATGATATCACTCTAAAACTTGAAAAATGTTCTATACTAGTCCTCCTCCCAAGGTATGTCAAATTAGTTCATCGTCACTTTAAACCTCAACAAGTTGAAACAAGATGTGAATATGGATCATTCAAATGTGCATGTGGACCCTTCTAGTGGAGCACACCACCAATAAAGCTGTGTTAGGAGGAGTGAAGGAATGTGGATAAGGGAAACACTTAATGGATGTGAATGAATGTAAGGGATGTGAATAATTGTCTAGGATCGATGCATGTAGAAGTAACCTCTCAAAGCATGTGAAAATATCAATGATATTATACTAAATAGTACTATGACATGTGCACACATAAGTGGATCAAATACCACCTCCTATAGCGTCCAAATATTTATCCCAAAGGGGTTGAATCCAATGGTGGAAAGAGAGGATTTTTTCACCATTGGGAAAGGTTCAATTCCAATGAGGGAACCTTAGCCTGGATCCATGGGGAAACATTAAGGTAGTGATCAAAAATGTGGTTTCACCCAGATATATTATATTAAAAATAGTCTCCTCACTAGTGCACACATAAGTTGATAAAATCCCAACCCCATGCCATTCAACTTTTCAGGTGCCTAAGGTGTAGAACAATTAATGATGGAGTGTATTGTTAAGGCACTCTATTATGTGAAGTCACTATTTAAAAACCCTCGACTTACCTTGTATGTCATGTGAGGGGATCTGTTGGAATCCCTGAAGGTTATAGTGGTAGAAGTTAGAAAACGTGACCCTATGTCACGCGGGTACAAGCCCAGATAGTTTTTTATTCTTTTAGACAAAAACATAAAATAAGGATTGGGTTTAATTAATCAGTAATAAAAATATCCCAAATCACTTTGATGTATTCATACATGTATATGGTGAAATGATGAAATATGGAAAATGAAAGTGTAATTATGAATTGAAAAATATACAGATACTAATGAAATGGATCATGCACCCTGTAGGAATGGGATTGTGATGGAATTTGAGGGTGATGTGGATTATGGAAACATACAAAGTAAAAATTTGATTAAATATGAATGATATTTATATATAATGATGGAAATGTAATAATGGGAATGTAATGAAATTTGAGTTATACCTAGGTAAAACACTAGGAAACACCCCATCTTGTGCTAGAGGACACAAAAAACTAAGAAAAAGACATGAAACTACCATGCAATAAAGAAGTGAGAGTAGTGACTATAACATCATGAGAAAGGGGAAATAATAAGGTGATCTTCCAAGCAATGATCCAATATGAGAAAACTCCCTCAAACAAAAGGATGAAAGTATAACTAAACCACTAGATGATCATCAACCATGACCATCCATCATAGTGGAGTGAATATTATAGACCAAATACATCCATCAAATAATCAATTGTTAAGAAGAGAAGAGGCTCCTTGAAGTTGTTCATCCCCAACTCTATCCAATCCCCCAAAGGATATATTGATTACAAACAATAGTAAATGTGATGAAAATCACAATTTTAAACCATACACGATATGAGGTGTAACATTAGGCTCCAACTTTTAGACATGCAATTTTATTTCAAGCACATGAGAAATCCATAAATTTCTAGATGTGTTTGTTAAGAAGACTAACAAGGAAGAAAGAAAAAACAATGTGGTAGGATGAATCCAAATTCACATCTTTAGACACAACATCAACCATAATATGTGCATTACATCAATCATATGCTTAAAGTGTTCTTTCAAGGAAACGTTAGAAGCCAACAATGACCATAAAATAACAAAAAAATAAACCTAGTGCTCATGAATGTTTTGATCTTATCCATTCTACCCTAATCTAACATAAGATTAAGTAAAATTCTAAGTGAAATAAAATAGCCAATGCAACCATCCAATAATCTCCTTATGGCCATGAGATTTTGTTTTACATTTGGTAATTAACCAAAACAACTCTACCTTAAAAATAAGGCCTGTGTATGGGAATATTTCTATTACAATGAGGCTACAAAATGAAACTATATTACATGCATGGTAGCTAATCCAAAAATTTCGATAATTGTGGCATGTTTGAGCACATGCTAACTTAATCCAATGTTGAAGAGAGATGAAATATAGTCTAGAAAATTCACATAGTAACATATCATCCACCTGCAAAATATCAACTTTGTACCTATCCAAATGTAAATGTGCATGAAAATTATCAATCACAACCTCAAGAGTCAAGAATGTAGGCTACCTCAACAATAAAATATTTTCTATCAAGCATGAAGATGAAGTCTAGGATGGAATTTTAGATTTGCAAATAAACTTCTTCTAACCATTTGATGGATGGAAATGATTTCCATAAAATTTGAATACAATATATCATTGT
>ML786038.1:518910-535600 GCA_009831015.1 Picea engelmannii | reverse complement strand
ATCTCTTCCATTATTCCCCAATGGATTATCCAAGACTAGGCATCTTTATGTCATCCCTGCTTGAGTTGAGGGTTGTTTTGGATGGAGATTGAAGCAATTTTAGGAAGCCTATTGTATTCCATGTTGTTTAACTTGTTCTTATATAATAGGTATGTAGTCATAGATGCACTCTCAATGGGGGAAGGGATTTCCTGTAAGAGAATAGGATAGGGAATACTTTCTTTAACTTTGAGATTATAGGTTATAAAATTGTTTTGGATCTCCTCTATCTTTCTCCATGACTCTTGAGAGACACTGCATCCCCAAACTTCAAATCCATATAGAATAACATGAGTAACAAGAGTCTCAAAGAGGATTTTTTTCTTATCCGATATCCAAAGATCGAATTATTTACAAATATTTCCAAGCCCATAATACTATTTTTGTCCTCCATTTATCTTTTCCTCAATGTTATAAATCCAATTGAGCTTGTGGTGAATATCTATTCTGAGATATTTGTATGAAGTCACTTCCTCAAAGTTTTTGTTGTTTTATAATATGAAAGTATCATATGTGACCTTATTGGATTTAATGATCATGACTTTGGTTTTTTCAATATTAACAGTCATATCCATATTGGAGAAAAAATAGTTCAGGATTCCCTATCGTCTAGTCGTTACTATTTATTTTTATAATTAATTAATTTTATTATTTTATATTTATATTTATATTTATTTATAATTAATTATTTTACGATTCTTATATATTTATTATTAAAAAAAAAATATTATTTTTATATTTATTTGATCTAGGTGGATATTGGTGGCCACCCACCTCTTCCAACTGCCTCCTCTTGTCAGTTCTTAGTTCAACACGTTCTTTTGTACTTATTTGTAATTGTGGGGTCTACAGTTCTTGGGATTTATGAAGCCCTGCAAATATTTCAGGTGGATATTGGTGGCCTTCCACCTAATCCAAATGGAGTATTTTTCATTTTTTCATGTCAGCACATCTTGATGTACTTCCATAGCCATTTTGGGGCTGTAAACAATGTTTTTTTGGCTCCCTAGAGTCAAATTGTAGATGGAGTTGGAGTTTGATGGCGTAATGCGTAGTTTTCAAAAATACCTTTGCAATGGGTTATCACACACCTAAAACATAGATCTTATGTAAAAGTTACGACCACGGGAAGTTAATGTACTAATTTAACCAAACGAGGCCCACATGACCTTTGGTGTTTCATCTGCTAGGGTTAGGTTTTTGGATGTATAGGGTTTTGGCATTCATGTTTATAATAAAAAGGCTTTCAGAGCTTCATTTTAATCATCATCTTGCGAATGAACACACTAGTAACATCTCTTCTCAGAGATAAAGATGACATCATTCTAGTGAGTCTTGCACTCTGTATTTTTATAGTCTCTTTACAATTATTTCATTAATACAAATAAAGTGTTGTTGTATTTCTCTGTTTTTGGAAATATTCATGAGTATTTAACTATAATTTCTCTTCTTTCATTTTGTTCCAAAAATAATCCGGATCATTATACTTTTTCACTTAATTTTTTAACAAATTTTTATTTTGAAAAATATTCTAATCTAGTTCGCCAATTTTATTTTCATCTTATAAAATAACATAATCTAATTGAACAATTATTTTTCTGATGGGATTTTTGCTTGAAATATTGTTGTCATTGATTTTAAATACATGGGGAGACTACAATATTATTCATATTATTGAAACTATTATTCATATTCATTTCCAATGGTATATGGAAGTCTCTCTAACACTGCAGGAAAGAGGAGATATGATTTTTTCCATCTGAAAACCTAGCCATAAAATTGAGGTCGACCCAATTGGTTCCACAATTGGTAGAAGAGTAGGTTCCTTCATAAACAATTTAACCATTAGAAGGTAGATTTTAGGAGCAAACATGGCTAGTCAAGAACATTTCTTCACAAACAAGGGTCCATTGTTTGATAGAACAAACTATTCATTTTGGAGAGTAAGGATTCATAATTATCTAATGTCTCTTCAGTTTGGTACTTTTAAATCAGTCATGAATGGCTATAACCCCCAAATCTCCACAAACAAATGAGGTTGGGAAGAATCCTAGTTTACACAATGCAAAATCCATGAATGTTATATTTAGTGGTCTATCACAATTAGAATTTGTCAAGGTGATGCAGTTTAAATCAGAAAAATATGTTTGGGACAAACTTTAAAAAATATATGAAGGTGATTTCATGGTGAATAAGGAAAAGCTCCAAACTCATGGAAAACAATTTGAGAGTTTGAAAATGGAAGACGAAGAAAATGTTGTAGATTATTTTCTTCGAGTGGATGAAATTTTAAACACCATCAAAGGACTTGGTGGGGAGGTTGAAGAATTAATGATTTTGAAAAAGGTGATCAGGTCTTTCCACTCAAGATTTGATGCCAACTTTTGTGTTGTAACATCCCCAGTCACCCAGGTTGGGCCACTATACATGATAGAATGATTTTCTTCTCTCTGCAGGACATACTGTAACATACCCAACATCCAAACTGAGTTATGCCTCATAATGTTTTTTTGAATTGCATGAAATTAAAATATACACACACAGAAATCTTGTGGAAATATAAATATGAAACGTAAAAATACAACTACATATGTAAATTCATGGATTTTGTAAGATACCAGATATAATAAATATGCAGAAAAGAAATAAAATGCTAGAAATGGTAGAATAACAACAATATAATCAACATAATCTTCACAATAACACATATATAATATGAGAACAACAACTAAAATAACACTTTGATTCAGAAAGCAATGTTCACAAGCCTCTTCGAGGGGGCAACCTCCAGTCGAGCAACGCTCTGTTACAATAATATCCAAGATAGGGTTTTCATACCCTTGACCCTTATTTATACTAAATATGTCTATTAAGAGAAACATCTAGAGGAAGATCCTTCTAGAAGCAGAATCTTCTACTAGGTCTTCTTACATCCTCCTTATTCTATTTTATTGAAAGGCCTTATTAATATTGACCTTTATTACATGTAAATACATTGATCTACCTATGTGCAGGTTAAGACCTTAACATGTACGCCCCCTTAAAAACAACCTTGTCCTCAAGGCTTGAGATGTGGAAACTGTTGTAGAATGGTAGCTGGTTCCCAAGTGGCATCTACTGGATTCATATCTTTCCACTATACTAGCACTTCCTTGATGGTTCTCTGATGCAGGAGATGCTCACGCTGGTCCAAAACTGCTTCTGGCTATAGCCAAATAGATCCTTCTTCGGCTAACTCTGGAAGGTTGGTTTGAATTTTGCACCTAGTTCCAATCACCTTCTTTAAGCATGAAACACAAAAAATAGGATGTAGCTTCGACTGACTGGGCATAGCTAACTGATATGTGATTTGTCCCACACACTTGAGAACTATGTAAGGACCATAAAATTTGGGCACTAGCTTCTGACAATGCTCGGCCTTGAGGGAAGTTTTCTTATATGGTTGCAGTCGCAGAAACACCTGATCCCCTTCTACAAATTGATGTTTAGAGCGACCTTGATCTGCTTGTTGCTTCATGCGATTCTGTGCCATGACCAAGTTCTCTTTAAGGGTACGAAGAATATCCTCTCGCACTATAAGTGTTTGGTCAACCACCTAGACCTTCGAGGTACCCGGTAAGTATGAGAGAACTGAAGGTGGCCTCTGTCCATATACCACTTCAAAATGAGTCATGCGAGTGGCTATATGGTATGAAGTGGTGTACCACCATTCATCTAGGGGTAACCATTGAGTCCACTGGTGTTGTTTCTCAGAGGCAAAGCACCTCAGATATGATTCCAAACACTTGTTGACAACTTTCGTTTGACCATCTGTCTGGGGATGATAAGCTGAGATGCAATTGGGTGCCTTGTAGCTTAAATAGTTCTTGCCAAAAATTGCTCGTGAAAGTTGGGTCACGATCAGAAACAATAGAGTGCGGCATGCCATGAAGCTTGAAGACCTGTTCCATGAAAATTTAAGCCACCGTGGATGCAGTAAATGGGTGGTGAAGAGCGCAGAAATGAGCATACTTGGAAAGGCAATCCACAACCACCATTATGACTGATTTATTCCCTGATTTGGGTAAGACGGTAATAAAATCCATAGAGATATCATTCCAAATAGCAGGGGGAATTGGAAGCAGTTGGAGTGTGCACGGAGATTTGACTATTTCTCCCTTGTTCCATTGACACATCTCACATTCAGTGACAAAATTACGGATGTTCTGTTTCCTACCATCCCAGAAAAAGAACGTTTGACCCTGTAATATGTTTTGGTGAACCCTGAGTGCCCCATTGTTGGTGTAGCATGAAGCTCAGAAAGTACCATGGATTTAAGCTTGGATTGTTTACTGAAATACAAACGACCTTGGCATCGAAGCTCATCCTGGAGCCAAGAGTACCCTGGGGGAGTCGGAGCCTTGGTCTACAATTGCTGAATCAGATGCGAACTTTTGGGATCTTGAAGCCATTCCTGGCGCACGGCTTGGAGCCAATCGGGTACAATGAAGGAAAGAGAAAAAAGGGATCCTTCATCTTCATATTTTTGGGACAGTACATCTACCACGACATTGTCTTTTACCTTCTTCTAAATGATCTCATAATCATATCCAAAGATCTTAGTCATCCATATTTGTTTCTCCTGGGAGGAAATGCGTTGTTCTAGAAAGTACTTGAGGCTTTGATAGTCGGTCTTAATTTGGAAGCGTTTCCCCAAGAGATAAGGATGCCGCAACTCAATAGCATGCAGAATAGCCAACATTTCCTTTTCATAAATGGGTTTTCTTAGATTCCTTTCACATAGTTGCTTTCTGGTGAAGGCCAAAGGTCGACCCTCTTGCATAAGGACAGTGTCGATTCCTTTCCCTGAGGCATCACATTCCAACACAAAGGTCTTTGTCAAATCAGGAAGGGCCAGAACCGGAGTGGTGCACATGGCTATCTTAAAGGTTTGAAAATCTTGAGCAACGACTGGAGTCCAAGTGAAGGAGTTCTTTTTGAGGAGAGCAGTGAGAGGTGCTACAATCTTTCTGCAGTTCTTAACAAACTTGCGATAATACCCTGTTAGGCCCAAAAATCCATGCATGATTTTGAGAGTCTTTGGGTGCAGCCAGTCTTGCATAGCTTCAATATTTTTCGGGTCCAACCTAATGCCATCCTTGCCCACCAGATGACCCAAGTATTCTACTTCTGAGGCACCAAAAGAACATTTAGACTGTTTTAGGAAAAGTTGGTGCTAAGAGAGTAGGCAGAGAACTTGATCCACATGAGTAAGATGGTCTGTCTAGGTTTTGCTATAGGTAAGGATATCATCAAAGAAAACTAAGACAAAATGATGGAGAAAGTGATGGAAGACATTATTCATGAGGCTTTCGAAGCTGGAGGGGGTGTTGCATAGGCCAAAGGGCATGACCAAAAACTCATAGTGGCCCTCATGAGTTTGAAAGGCTGTCTTGGGGATGTCTGCCTCTTTCATACGTATCTGGTGATAGCCCAAGCAAAGATCAAGTTTAGTAAATAATTGGGCTCCACTCAATTCATCCAGGAGGTCATCAATGACCGGAATGGGAAATTTATCTTTAATGGTCAATTTGTTGAGGGCACGAAAGTCAGAACACATTCTCCAAGAGCCTTATTTATTCAGGACCATGACTACCGGAGAAGAGTAAGGGCTCGTACTAGGATGGATAACGCCTGCAGTTAAAATCTCCTGGACCATTTTCTCAATTTCATTTTTTTGTGAAAAGGGGTGGTGATACGGACAAATATTGGGAGGAAGGATTCCTGGTACAAGGGGAATGGAATGATCATGAACACCGTGGGAAGGAGGGAGTCCTTGGGGAGTGGAAAATACCATTTGATGTTTACAAAGGAGGGCTTGGAGGTCTTGCAGCACCGGGGGTGTCTCTATTGCTTGAATGGCATGGAGTTGGGCAATGACACCAGAATGACCTTTTTTGAGCAGCTTTTCCATGTGATGGGAACTAATGACCTCAGGTGAACCAACAGTGATGCCTTAGGATTTATATTGGTGGCCTTCCTGGTCAAATTGCATGATTAAGTCCTTAAAATCCATGAGAATGGGACCCAAGGTCCTTAGCTAGTATGTACCCAACACAATGTCACAACCACCCATGTTGATAGCAAACATATGGGATTTGAGGTGGTAGTCACCGATTTGGAGATGCACATTTTCATGGCTCCCTCCACATTTCATGGAACCACCATTGGCAATCATAATTTGGAAATTGTTGACTGCACGAATGTAGCAATGGGTTTCTTGGGAAATGCATTGATGACTAAAATTATGGGTACTTCCACTATCAACCAGAATGATGACCTTCCAATGCTTGATGTAACTAATTAACTTGAGGGTTTGGGCAGTGGAGAAGCTAGTGAGAGCATTGAGGGAAATGATCTGTTCTACTTCGGGAGGGTCGGAGGGAGGGGTTATCTAAGTGATTTCAGGTGACTCAAGCATAATGGGAGTTTCAACATCCTCTTCCAAAATATCCTCAGAGATGGCCATAAAAATATTTTGCTCCTTACATTTGTTGCTCGAGAAATATTTGTCATCACAATTATAACAAAGGCATTTGAGTAGGCGTTCCGCCATTTCAGCCCTGGTCAATTTTTGGATCTTTAATGGGGAAGACAGAGTAGTTGGATTTATGGGTTTAGGGTGAGGGATAAAGGAAGGTTTACGGGTTTTAGAGGATACCACTTGTTGTTCTTCTTTAGGTTTTTTAGTATCCTCCACCCAACTCGAAGGTCAAGCCATGAGGACATGGGCCCAAATATCCTCCTTGAGGCCACTAATAAAACACTCTCGAAAGAAAGCATCATTCATTCCCTCTCTTCGAAAAGCCAAGCGCTCAAATGCAGCTATGAAGTCTTTAACTGTTCCTGATTGTTTCATTTTTTTCAAATGGCCCAAATGGTTGGTGTCAGTGTCAAAGCATTCATAAAGCTTAGTCAAAAATTGGGTCCAAGCAATATACCCTTGACAGGAATATTTTCTCCATTGCCACCATTGCCAGCATTCTTGATCTATATGGAGAACACCATACTAGAGTTTGGCCAAGTCATTTCTAATTATGTATAAAGAGAGGTAATGTTCCTTTTGGGTGACCCAACCATTGGGGTCTGAGCCATCAAATTTGGTTACATCCACCCACGGAAGGCTTATGTCACGTTGACAGTGATGGGGCTGAAAGGTATGGGAATGGGATGAAGTTTCACCTTCAGTCTTTGGATTTGCATTAGAAAAAGGGTCATTGTTAGGGATCTTTAGTTTGGTGCAGAGTGATGCAAAGATAGATTCAAGATGGGTGGTCAGTTCTTGTTTGAATTCCTCTATTGCGGACTGCTCAGAGTCATTTATGGTTGCATTGATGGATGTATCTTAGGAGGCAATAGTAGCACTGAGTTGTTTCACTTCTTTTTGGTTCTCGAGGAAACTAGATTGCAAGGTGTTGAAGCGAGACTCCAGTTCTTGGCTACGGGTATGGGCCATGAGGATGGGTGAATTGAAAAGGGGTGGGCGGGGTCAAATTTTTTTTCGAAAAAATGATATGGATGATTTTCATAAGGGAGAAGAGATGAATCCAATGGAATAGGTCTCAAAGAGTTTTTTTTTTTTTTTTTTTACACCTGCAGAGTTATACTCCGGTCTGAAGAATACTGCAGTGATGGAATCCACAAATTCTTAACCAAAAAGAAATGTGTATTTTCATGGCAACCCGAACAGAGTTGCACGGAAATAGATCTGGTCAGTTTTAATTTGTTTATATTTCTGTCCCCCAAGGGTTAGGTATTCAAGAGTTCTACAGACAAGGGTTTTCCCTGTGCTATAGCTCTCTGATATACATGTGGGGTCCAATAGTAGTACTCGACTCAATATCTCAGGGCACTAACTAAGGAGGATAGACTGTACCCTTAGCCGTACTACTCGACTACCCAGGTACTAGAGAGTATCTTCCCGAGTGTTGTTCTCGGTGACACTATAGCAGTTCGACGATTGATAGGTTTATCTAAAGGGGGCTTCAGGAAATCTAGGTTGATCCATACACAAGTGTTATCTGATGCGCTACCACTCGAAGGGGTACCAACGGGGGTTACAAGGGTGGCCAACAGATGTGCGCTTAAGTACCACTTGTATTTCCTGTGTGTATGAATCTTTCAACTGCGGTTTTATGCATGTAACGACAGATCTCTTTGGCTTAAATACATCGGAATATGTCTCTACCCTGGAAAAAAATTCCCACAATTTCTACCAAGGAAAGTGCTCTGATACCACTTGCAAGATACCGGATATAATAAATATGCAGAACATAAATAAAATGCTAGAAGTGGCAGAATAACAATAATATAAGCAACATAATCACCACAATAACACAGATATAATATGAGAACAACAACTGAAATAGCACTTTGATTCAGAAAGCAATGTTCACAGGCCTCTTCGAGGGGGAAACCTCCAGTTGAGCAGCGCTCTGTTACAATAATCTCTAAGCTAGGGTTTTCATACCCTCGACCCTTATTTATACTAAATATGTCTATTAGGAGAAGCATCTAGGGGAAGATCCTTCTAGAAGCAGAAGCTTCTATTAGGTCTTCTTACATCTACCTTATTCTATTTTATTAAAATGCCCTATTAATATTAACCTTTATTACACCCGAATACATTGATCTACCTATCTGTGGGTTAGGACCTTAATAGATTCACACTGAAATAATAGTAAATGTATATAGGCTTCATATATACGAAATAACCATAAAAATAAACACGTAAATAATAATGAAACATGTAAATTTATCACACAATTAACACTTATCTTGGTAATAATATCACCAATTGCGTGCATACCTTCCACGAACCTCCCATCCTTAGACCACACTACTCATCACTCTCAGTAGTGGGTCACCCCTAAGCTAGGACTAAACTCCACCCGGGTAAAGGGGTTCCTAACCAGGCTAATGGCTCATAGAAAACAAGAAATACTCTGTCACAGGTGCCAACTCAAACTAACATCATACAACCCCTCATTCCCGACATGCATTCCCCACCCAAGAAGTGTTCCTCTTCTCTACTTAAAATTCCTTTGGATGCCCCACTTTATTTCCGGACTTCAACAACTGGTCGGATAGGAAGTCTCAGAGCCCTGTAGTTGCGGTTTAGCAGCTTCAGGAAATCAATTCCACAACAATTTTCTCACCCAGAGAGAAATTTCTCACGGGCTTGACAACCGACCTCTTCAATATCCCATGGGACTGACAACCTGCCTCTTCAATATCCCACGAGCCTGACAACCCACTTCTTCAGTCTATCTCCCAAGCTAACCAAATACACAAACATAATGGCTATGGATATAGGTTCTGGTGCAGTCATGAAGGTATGAAGTATAGCTCAATGAGTTTTTGAATGATGATGGAGTGATTGACTCAATGACTGAATGATACCCCTATAATGATCTAAGTCCCAACAATATTTATGCATGTCCCCAACTTGACACTTGTGATGCTGGGAGCTACTTTGGCCCACTTGTCCTCAACTTTAGAATTTAGGATAAAATAATTATCCATAATTTATGACTTAAGAAGTATTAATATAATATTCCTTTTTGGCTTAAGCTCCCTAGCTTATCCCCTTTTCCTTAACGTTCATCCCACCACCCTTTCCCTAACTAGTGGAGTCTAGTCCCCCATACTGTTTTATCGTGGTCGATCTACGTGCAACAATGTATTCTATATTAATGTTGAGACATATACAAAAATAGGCGCACTAGCCTTTAACATCTAGGCTCTTTGACCTAATTCAAAACATAAGAATCCTAGCTTATAATAACTGGCTCACTAGCCTATAAAAACCTCATATACAAAAAGGCTCTATGGCCTCAAAATCACGCACACTTAAGTTGTTGCACATGGTACCCTAGAATGTGCACACTTCATCATTTTACTGTGTCGTACATGCACACACTATGCCATGAAAGGTGCATTAAAAAATGATATCAATCAGATCACGACCTTAAGTACATTTTCATTTTGCATTTACAATTGCGTTCGGCCTAGGGATATTACATCTGCCATTGAAGAAATGAAGGATATGGATAATTTAATGATGGATGAGTTGCATGGGATTCTCATTGCATATGATATGGGGATAGAAAAATAAAAGACATTGTGGAAGGAAGTATCTTTCAAGCATCAAAGAAGACAAAAGGAAACAAATTTTGTGATTCTTGCAACCATGAATTAGATATAGAACATGCACTATTTGTGAGAAATTTAGAAAGAGGATTGGACAAAGAGAAAGGTAAGATAACCTTCATATATTTTAATTATGGCAGAGTATGGAATTTTGTCGCTAAATTTTCATATCTAAAAGGAAAGAGAGTGATGATGAGGACAATAATTTCAAAGAATAACATAACACTAGAAGCAAATATTATACACAGAAAAGAGGAAAATATACTGACAAGAAGATTATTTACTCTAGAGAGGATATTACCTTGTCTCAAGAAAGTGATGGATATGTTTATGATATTGACAAAGTGATGCAGGCGATAGCTACCTCATCCACAATAGCACTTTATGCAAGCGCGAGCTACCTCCTCCTACAACTCCTCCCTCGCTCACAGGATCTTCGTCTTCTCGGCCCGAAGAACTCCAAAGTTCTTCTGATTCCTTTCGAGAATCTTCCTTACCCACTGATTCTCTTCGGTGCAATCCCCCCCTTTCTTTAGTTGTCAGAGGATCAGAATTCGGGACTTCGCAAGTTCACTGTCGATCTCTGGGCTTTCGAATCCCCGAGACCCGATGGCCAGTCAATCGCTGACTTCTACCTCTACTGTCGGGACTTTGCTCTATCGCGTCTTCGCAACTCGCGACACCAAACACTTGAGTTTCCAACCTCCGATACGTGATGCACTGAAATGTCGATATCGGGACTTCGGACTTCGCAGGATCGTGAATCCTAACGCCCAAGTTTCGAAACTTCGTGCGAAGAGATCTTGATATTTGGTACCACCTGTAATCCACTATCTCCTACGGCCCCACACTACTTACGTAACTCTCGGGATATCGCTTTTTGTACTATCACGATTCTGTGGCCAAATCTCCTATCCCTTTCTCGTGAAACCCCAATAGCCAATCTCACAATGGATGTAACGGCCCTAGCTAGCTTGGATCAATGCTCTACCTCTCCTAAGATTGAACCTTCTTCGTGGTTGTATTGCAACCTTCCTGTAACTCCGAGAGATCCGTTCCTTTCAAATGAAATCTACAAAATGACGAGGCGCTCTTTCGCATAACTCATCACCCTGCGCACAAACCTACGACTCTCCTTACAAGCCTTCCAGGCACGACTTTGTCTATACCGTCCTTCGACAAACTCGAAGGCCTATCCTTCCTGAGCTTCCCTCACAAATTTCAAGTCCCTTCAGGAGAACTTTTGCATGCTCTCCTTGCGGAAAATCTTCAACAACGCCTAAGTGTTGAAGCTTCGACTCTGTGCACTCCTGTAGCAGCAGTCTTAATTCCCTTTGCTCAGAATCACAACTCTGAGACTTCGTCTAGCCTGCACATGCCTTGCATGGCTCCGGTGCCCAATCTTCAATTCTGGGAACTTAGAACATAAGTTACCTCTATTTGAACCCTTCTGTCAATGCACTCCTTGCAGACAATTCAACTGCACTCCTTGCAGGAATTCTCTGGTTCAAGATAGAGAAACAATTGAAACTAACTCCTTGTTCTCATGGACTTCAATTCAACCATGGAATCACATACACTGCACATAAAAGCAAATGTATGACAGAAAGCAAACATTCATGAGCACAACCTCAATACGCAGAGAATAACACAAACCATGAAATTGAATCAAAGCTCTCTCTATTAACTCAATGTCTGTACATGGGTGTTCTTCATACAATTCTCTATAGGCTCTCCTCAACAATGCTGCTTCATAATAATGTTACAATGTACAAAGGAGGGTATTTATATCTCATTTCCCTCTTGGACTCTACGCTATCAAATATCAAATTAAATTCCTATCTAACTCCATTAACTATACTAAATGTCGACTATCTACCTAAGGACGAGAGCTATCCGCTCAAGGTCCATTACAATATACAAAGTGCGCTTCATTAAATCCACGCATTAATGTTTTCACAACAATATCAAGGTGCCTTCAAAATTTGTGCTGGCTCTATCCAGCTGTCCTCCGTTTCTACACTGGCTCGCTTGATGTGGGTGATGCTCCTGCATCATACTCCCTCGCTTGAAAAAATTCATGGGCTCCTGTCCATGAGCTCCTGCATGGTCTGTCCATGCTTCTGGATCACTGCTTCGCTTTCCCAGCTGGCGTCTTCCACTGGGTGGTTCTGCCACTTGACCAGATACTCATAGTATTCTTTTCTTCTGGTCTTCTTTCCCACTCTCTTGTCCAGTATGCACTCCATTTGTCGCTTCTCTGCTACTGGAAATTGTTTCACCCACTGGATCACTGGTTCCTCAGTTCCAGTCTCTGCTTCTCCAGCTCTATGCGAGTATAAGTCTGTGATGTTGAATATCAGAGATATCCCGATGCCATCCGAAAACTCAATCTCATAAGAATTCTCCCTGAATTTTCTCATGACCTTGCAGGGTCCGATTTTCTTCATTTTCAATTTGTTGTATGTTCCCCTCGGGAACCTTTCTTTCCTTAGATGCGCCAGAACTAGATCACCATATTCAAACTGAAGTTGTCTCCGATGCTGATCTGCTCTACACTTATACTCCTGGTTTGATTTCAGTAAGTGTTCCTTCACCTAACCGTGAAGTTCTTTCATCGCCTCAGCGAATTCTTCTGCGCTAGCACTACTAGTAGCAGTCTGTTCTGAATCCCGCAATTCAAAAAATCCTCGTGGCTATATCCCATATAAAACCTGAAATGGACTTCTTCCTGTACTCTGATTCATTGAATCGTTGTATGCAAACTCTACCTGTGGCAATATATTGTCCCAGCTGCTATGGTGCTCCATCACCAAGCTTCTGAGCAAGTCTCCTAGACTTATGTTCACAACTTTCGTTTGTCCATCCGTCTGAGGATGATAAGTAGAACTAAACGCCAGATTAGTTCCTAGCTTCTTCCATAGGGTCCTCCAAAAATTCCCTATGAATTTAGTGTCCCTGTCTGAAATGATGCTTTTCGGCAATCCATGAAGTCTAACGATCTCTTTGAAAAACAAGTTTGGGATGTGAGTCGCATCGCTAGTCTTATGGCATGGAATGAAATGTGCCATCTTTGAAAACCTGTCCACTACTACAAAGACGGAATCAAATCCTCTTTGCGTCCTCGACAATCCCAGTACGAAATCCATGCTTATCGCCTCCCATGGCCTCTCCGATATGGGCAATGGCTGATAGAAACCTACATTCTACTTTCTCCCCTTCGAATGCTGGTAAAGTTTGCACCTGTCAACAAACCTCTTGACATCTACATGCATCCCCGGCCAAAAATATGACTCATTCAGCTTCGCAAATGTTTTGTCATGCCCAAAATGTCCTACCAATCCACCACTGTGTTTCTCCTTTAATAGATTCTCCCTCATGGAGCATTTTGGAATACACAGTTGATTTCCTCTGAACAACAATCCTTCATGGATCATATAATCTATCCAAGGGCTTCTATCTCTGAGAACTGGATTCTCAACTACTTCATACGCTTCTCCAAAATCTGCATCCCCTGCGTACATGTCCCTAAGATTATCAAAACCCAATGTCTTGACTCAGAACTCCTGCAACAACAAACATTTCCTGCTCAAAGCATCAGCCACTTTGTTAGCAGTACCTGAAATGTGTTTAATCACAAACGTGAAATTATGCATATATTCTACCCATTTTGCATGTTTCTGATTCAACAACTCCTGTTGAGTCACAAACTATAATGCATGATTATCACTGTACAATACAAATTCCTTCGGGATCAATTAATGCCTCCACTTTTTCAATGCCTGTATCATAGCATAAAATTCTTTATCATACGTGGAGTATTTCAGCTTAGCCTCATCCGGCTTCTCGCTGAAATATGCAACCGACCTGTCTTCTTGACTCAAGACCGCTCCTATGGCAAACCCACTGGCATCACATTTCACCTGAAATGTTTTTTGAAAATCTGGCAACACCAACATTGGTTGCTCCATAATCCTTCGCTTCAGCAGATTGAAGCTCTTTTCAGCCTCAGTTGTCCAATGAAAAGACTTATGCTGCTTCTTCACTGTATCCATCATTGCTGCAGTAATTCCACTAAAATTTTTGATGAACTTCCAGTAGAAACTAGCCAAACCATGGAAACTTCTCACCTCGAAAATATTTCTCGGTGATGGCCAATTCTTGATCACTTCTACTTTATCCGGATCCATCCTCAACTCATTAGCCGAAATAACAAAACCCAAGTAAATGAGCTCTGTCTTCATAAATGAGGACGTCTTCACATTAATCAACAACTTCTCCTGCTGTAACTTCTTCATCACTATGGCCAAATGCTTCAGGTGTTCAGCCACTGATTTACAGTAAATTAGTATATCGTCCAAATACACAATGATGAACTTCCCGATGAACTCCCTCAGGACTTCATTCATCAACCTCATAAATGTACTTGGTGCATTTTTCAAACCAAATGACATGACTAGCCATTCATACAAACCCTCGTTTGTCTTGAATGTTGTCTTCCACTCATCGCCGTCTCTCACGCGAATCTGGTGATATCCTGTCTTCAAGTCTATCTTTGAAAAATACCTTGCCCACTCAGGCAATCCATCAGATCATCCATCCTCGGCAATGGAAACCTGTACCTAATGGTTATCTTATTGATTGCTCTTGAATCGATACACATTCTCCAACCTCCATCCTTCTTCAGACTGAGTACCATTGATCCGAAATCGGATTCAGAAGCCCGTCAGGGCTTGAAAAATGCTCAAAAATGAAAGTGCTCGGAATCCGACGAAACCTATACCATTGTGTTCGTCTCGTATTCCTAATTCTGGTGGTATATTTACTTTGTCAAACGGAGTCCGTATGGAGAAGATATCGCATTCTGACCGAAAAGTCAAACAGGCAAAAAAAGATGCTGACTGGGATGTTCGTACAGTGACACGTGGCATGTCCGTACAGGACACGTGGAAGATTCCATACAAGACATGTGGCGGCTTGAGAGCGTGACACGTGTCAGGATGATTTGGCATTTTTGGCATGCAGTTAGACCAATCCTGAAGTGACATGTGTCACCACTGGAAGGGTGACACGTGGCATGGGTGACGTCAGTAGCTGATGTGGCAAGCTGACTGGGCAGATGACATGGCGTACGGAAGAGATGACGTGGAAGATGATGTGGACTAATCAGAAGCTGACACATGTCAAGGTTTGATTGGTTTTTATGGTGCCACGTGGCCCAATCACAGGCTGCCACGTGGCACCCTGGCTTTAGCTAATGTGGGCTATGTCAAAAAAATTTGGAGCCCGGGGGATTCGAACCCTGGACCTCCACCTCCTTCTACACCTTAAAAAACAGCACTAAAAGCTATAGCACCACGTGTTACTTGATTTGTAACCGGGATTAAAGGAATTTTAAGTTAAGCTACGTGTTGGATGGCGAGTGGTCGGGCGGAGGCTTAGCCCCGACCCACGGTCTTGTGGGTTATATATGACCATAGTGTAAACAATAGCGCGGTTATGGTTAAAACTTGGCGCAGGTTTTATGTAACGGTTTTATACCATATAACCATTAATTAATGTGCGTGGGGGGCTTTAACATATAGCCCATGGTTCAACATGCACCAAGTGACCGGGTGCTAGCGCCTTTGGGGTAGCCCGCGTGTAGCCCAAGGGCTAGCGCGTGGCCACATGAAGCTGCATGTGACCGTATAAAGGAGCATGTGCCCAATTAAGGGGGGCTTAATCCGAGATTTATAACTATTATATAGTTAAAGTGGGTTTTATAACCACTTCTTGGTTTTTTAAATGTAATTAAGTCATTATTAATGAAATTGGGAGTTATTGGGTGGTTTTTGAGCCTAACTTCTTGGAGGAAGTTGGAGATGGGAAACTAACTTCCCAGCTATATAACCAAGGCCATTTTGAGGCCATGGGGACAGCTTTTGAGAGCAATTAAGAGCAGAGATGTTGAGGAGAAGCCAAGTCAAAGCCAATTTGAGGCAGGGAAGCCGTTGAGGAGGAGATGTTGTCGGACCGTTTCTGAGAGTTCCGGACATCCGTTTCAGGTGTCGTTTTTTGTGCATGGTTCCAGAGATCTGGGTGAACAAGACCAGATCAGTCCAGAATCCATTCAGCATTGTAAATATGTACAATTGAGCTTTCGAATAGAAATAAAGAAGCCTCCCCCACAGAGAAAAGGCCCGGAGACGTAGGCAAAGTTGTGCCGAACTTCGTTATCAACCTGTGTATTATGGTTTGTTGTTTTTCATTGCATTTCAGATCTAGAAATATGTTAATGGCTGTATAATTCTTTTTCTTTTCTCGTTTTTTCATTAAGTTTCCCAATGGTCAATTAATTCATGCAAATTAAAAAAACTCAACCATAAGTCATTCGAAAAATCCTGACGGATCAAGTGGTATCAGAGCTAGTTGACGTTTGGATTTGAGTTTTGCATGTTAACTAGGGAAAAGCTACAGC
>ML786038.1:466212-493772 GCA_009831015.1 Picea engelmannii | reverse complement strand
CCAATGGATTATCCAAGACTAGGCATCTTTATGTCATCCCTGCTTGAGTTGAGGGTTGTTTTGGATGGAGATTGAAGCAATTTTAGGAAGCCTATTGTATTCCATGTTGTTTAACTTGTTCTTATACAATAGGTATGTAGTCATAGATGTGCTCTCAATGGGGGAAGGGATTTCCTGTAAGAGAATAGGATAGGCAATACTTTCTTTAACTTTGAGATTATAGGTTATAAAATTGTTTTGGATCTCCTCTATCTTTCTCCATGACTCTTGAGAGACACTGCATCCCCAAACTTCACATCCATATAGAATAAAATGAGTAACAAGAGTCTCAAAGAGGATTTTTTTCTTATCCCCTATCCAAAGATCGAATTATTTCCAAATATTTCCAAGCCCATAATACTATTTTTGTCCTCCATTTATCTTTTCCTCAATGTTATAATTCCAATTGAGCTTGTGGTGAATATCGATTTTGAGATATTTGTATGAAGCCACTTCCTCAAAGTTTTTGTTGTTGTATAATATGAAAGTATCATATGTGACCTTATTGGATTTAATGATCATGACTTTGGTTTTTTCAATATTAACAGTCATATCCATATTGGAGAAAAAATAGTTCAGGATTCCCTATCGTCTAGTCGTTACTATTTATTTTTATAATTAATTAATTTTATTATTTTATATTTATATTTATATTTACTTATAATTAATTATTTTACGATTCTTATATATTTATTATTAAAAAAAAATATTATTTTTATATTTATTTGATCTAGGTGGATATTGGTGGCCACCCACCTCTTCCAACTGCCTCCTCTTGTCAGTTCTTAGTTCAACACGTTCTTTTGTACTTATTTGTAATTGTGGGGTCTACACTTCTGGGGATTTCTGAAGCCCTACAAATATTTCAGGTGGATACTGGTGGCCTTCCACCTAATCCAAATGGAGTATTTTTCATTTTTTCATGTCAGCAAATCTTGATGTACTTCCAGAGCCGTTTTTGGGCTGTAAACAATGTTTTTTTGGCTCCCTAGAGTCAAATTGTAGACGGAGTTGGAGTTTGATGGTGTAATGCGTAGTTTTCAAAAATACCTTTGCAATGGGTTATCACGCACCTAAAACATAGATCTTATGTAAAAGTTATGACCACAGGAAGTTAATGTACTAATTTAACCAAACGAGGCCCACATGACTTTTGGCGTTTCATCTGCTAGGGTTAGGTTTTAGGATGTATAGGGTTTTGGCATTCATGTTTATAATAAAAAGGATTTTAGAGCCTCATTTTAATCATCGTCTTGCGAATGAACACACTAGTAACATCTCTTCTCAGAGATAAAGATGACATCATTCTAGTGAGTCTTGCACTCTGTATTTTTATAGTCTCTTTACAATTCTTTCATTAATACAAATAAAGTGTTGTTGTATTTCTCTGTTTTTGGAAATATTGATGAGTATTTAGCTATAATTTCTCTTCTTTCATTTCGTTCCAAAAATAATCCGGATCATTATACTTTTTCACTTAATTTTTTAACAAATTTTTATTTTGAAAAATATTCTAATCTAGTTCGCCAATTTTATTTTCATCTTATAAAATAACATAATCTAATTGAACAATTATTTGTCTGATGGGATTTTTTCTTGAAATATTGTTGTCATTGATTTAAAATACATGGGGAGCCTAAAATATGTCCAAGATAAAAATTACAAGCATACAATGTGTCTAAGATAAATATTACAAGACTACAAATGTCCAAGATAAAAATTGCAAGAATTTTTACTCGATCTTTGAAGGAATTTTTACCATACATACCAACTAACTCAGATGGGAGAACAAGTTATATTATTGAAAATATTATTCATATTAATTTCCAATGGTATATGGAAGTCTCTCTAACTCTGTAGGAAAGAGGAGATATGATTTTTTCCATCTGAAAACCTAGCCAGAAAATTGAGGTCGACCCAGAACGTGGGGAATGATTTAATATAAATATAGGATGTATTTTCTTATTTTTAGAGCAACCAAGCAAGATAACAAGTTAGAGGTACGATAAAGGAACCGAGGTGTCTCTTTGGGATATAGACATGTGTAAGAAAACTCTGAGGAATTTTCTTTGGGACTTTCTTATTCTCAATGTATGCTATAAGATTATGATGTTATCATGAGGTTTTAATGTTGTAATGTATACTACTATGAGGTTGTGATGTTTATCTAATCTTGTGATAGGGTCGTGAGTAGATGTTTTCATTAGTGGATGTTTTCATCAGTGATCATATTCTAGGAATGAAGCCATGAGGCTTGCTAGCGTTTGAAGGATTGCCTATGGAATAAATAATGCAAGTGAAGTCATAAGTGTTATGTGTATGAATATTGTGGATTGGTGTCTAAACATATCATATTGAGTTGGTCCTCAATTGAGGAGATTGGTGTCTACAACAGGATGGTGCCTACATATTGTTGGGTTGGTGCTCAACTAAGGAGATCAATGTCTTCAATAGATTGGTGCTTGAAGTATTTGTAATAGTAGGTTGGTGCCTATAAATATTTATAAAAATATGTTTTTGTGGTTTTCTCCCACAAGGGTTTCCACTTTAAAATTTGTGCATTGCGATTTGAGTTTATATGTGATTATTGTTTCTCAGTTAATGATAGATTGATGAACGGTTAAATAAAGTAAAAAGTATATTATATTGATTCACCCCCCCCCCCTTCGTATAAGCATAAGTTCCACAATTGGTAGAAGAGTAGGTTCCTTCATAAACAATTTAACCATTAGAAGGTAGATTTCAGGAGCAAACATGGCTATTCAAGAACATTTCTTCACAAACAAGGGTCCATTGTTTGATAGAACAAGCTATTCATTTTGGAGAGTAAGGATTCAGAATTATCTAATGTCTCTTCAGTTTGGTATTTTTAAATCAGTCATGAATGGCTATAACCCCCAAATCTCCACAAACAAATGAGGTTGGGAAGAATCATAGTTTACACAATGCAAAATACATGAATGTTATATTTAGTGGTCTATCACAATTAGAACTTGTCAAGGTGATGCATTTTAAATCAGAAAAATATGTTTGGGGCAAACTTTAAAAAATATATGAAGGTGATTTCATGGTGAATAAGGCAAAGCTCCAAACTCATGGAAAACAATTTGAGAGTTTGAAAATGGAAGACGAAGAAAATGTTGTAGATTATTTTCTTCAAGTGGATGAAATTTTCAACACCATCAAAGGACTTGGTGGGGAGGTTGAAGAATTAATGATTTTGCAAAAGGTGATCAGGTCTTTCCACTAAAGATTTGATGCCAACTTTTGTGTTGTAACATCCCCAGTCACCCAGGTTGGGCCACTATACATGATAGAATGCTTTTCTTCTCTCTGTGGGACATACTATAACATACCCAACATCCAAACTGAGTTATGCCACATAATGTTTTTTTGAATTGCATGAAATTAAAATATATACACACAGAAATCTTGTGGAAATATAAATATGAAACGTAAAAATACAACTACATATGTAAATTCATGGATTTTGTAAGATACCAGATATAATAAATATGCAGAACAGAAATAAAATGCTAGAAATTGTAGAATAACAACAATATAATCAGCATAATCTCCACAATAACATAGATATAATATGAGAACAACCACTAAAATAACACTTTGATTCAGAAAGCAATGTTCACAGGCCTCTTCGAGGGGGAAACCTCCAATCGAGCAACGCTTTGTTACAGTAATCTCCAAGTTAGGGTTTTCATACCCTGGACCCTTATTTATACTAAATATGTCTATTAAGAGAAGCATCTAGAGGAAGATCCTTCCAGAAGTGGAAGATTCTATTAGGTCTTCTTACATCCACCTTATTCTATTTTATTGAAAGGCCTTATTAACATTGACCTTTATTACATCTAAATACATTGATCTACCTATGTGCAGGTTAAGACCTTAACATGTCCGCCCCCTTAAAAACAACCTTGTCCTCAAGGCTTGAGATGTGGAAACTGTTGTAGAATGGTAGCTGGTTCCCAAGTGGCATCTACTGGATTCATATCTTTCCACTGTACTAGCACTTTCTTGATGGTTCTCTTACGCAGGAGATGCTCACGCTGGTCCAAAACTGCTTCTGGCTATAGCCAAATGGATTCTTCTTCGGCTAACTCTGGAAGGTTGGTTTGAATTTTGCACCTGGTTCCAATCACCTTCTTTAAGCATGAAACATGAAAAATAGGATGTAGCTTCGACTGACTGGGCATAGCTAACTGATATGCGACTTGTCCCACATGCTTGAGAACTATGTAAGGACCATAAAATTTGGGCACTAGCTTCTGACAATGCTCGGCCTTGAGGGAAGTTTTCTTATATGGTTGCAGTCGCAGAAACACCTGATCCCCTTCTGCAAATTGATGTTCAGAGAGACCTTGATCTGCTTGTTGCTTCATGCGATTCTGTGCCATGACCAAGTTCTCTTTAAGGGTATGAAGAATATCCTCTCACACTATAAGTGTTTGGTCAACCACCTAGACCTTTGAGGTACACGGTAAGTATGAGAGAACTGAAGGTGGCCTTTGTCCATATACCACTTCAAAATGAGTCATGCGAGTGGCTATATGGTATGAAGTGTTGTACCACCATTCATCTAGGGGTAACCATTGAGTCCACTGGTGTTGTTTATCAGAGGCAAAGCACCTCAGATATGATTCCAAACACTTGTTGACAACTTTCGTTTGACCATCCGTCTGTGGATGATAAGCTGAGATGCAATTGGGTGCCTTGTAGCTTAAATAGTTCTTGCCAAAAATTGCTTGTGAAACTTGGGTCACGATCAGAAACAATAGAGTGCGGCATGCCATGAAGCTTGAAGACCTGGTCCATGAAAATTTGAGCCACCGTGGATGCAGTAAATGGGTGGTGAAGAGTGCAGAAATGAGCATACTTGGAAAGGCAATCCACAACCACCATTATGACTGATTTATTCCCTGATTTGGGTAAGACGGTAATAAAATCCATAGAGATATCCTTCCAAATAGCCAGGGGAATCGGAAGCAGTTGGAGTGTGCACGGAGATTTGACTGTTTCTCCCTTGTTCCATTGACACACCTCACATTCAACGACAAAATTACGGATGTCCTATTTCCTACCATCCCAGAAAAAAGAACGTTTGACCCTGTCATATGTTTTGGTGAACCCTGAGTGCCCCATTGTTGGTGTAGCATGAAGCTCAGAAAGTACCATGGATTTAAGCTTGGATTGTTTACTGAAATAGAAACAGCCTTTGTATCGAAGCTCATCCTGGAGCTAAGAGTACCCTGGGGGAGTCATAGCATTGGTCTGCAATTGTTGGATCAGATGCAAACTTTTGGGATCTTGAAGCCATTCCTTGTGCACGGCTTGGAGCCAATCGGGTATAATGAAGGAAAGATAAAAAAGGGATCCTTCATCTTCATATTTTTGGGACAGTGCATCCACCACGACATTGTCTTTTACCTTCTTCTAAATGATCTCATAATCATATCCAAATATCTTAGTCACCCATATTTGTTTCTCCTGGGAGGAAATGCGTTGTTCTAGAAAGTACTTGAGGCTTTGATAGTCGGTCTTAATTTGGAAGAGTTTCCCCAAGAGATAAGGATGCCACAACTCAACAACATGCAGAATAGCCAACATTTCCTTTTCATAAATGGGTTTGCTCAGATTCCTTTCAGATAGTTGCTTGCTGGTGAAGGCCAAAGGTCGACCCTCTTGCATAAGGATAGTGTTGATTCCTTTCCCTGAGGCATCACATTCCAACACAAAGGTCTTTGTGAAATCAGGAAGGGCCAGAACCGGAGTGGTGCACATGGCTATCTTATAGGTTTGAAAATCTTGAGCAACGACTGGAGTCCAAGTGAAAGAGTTCTTTTTTAGGAGAGCAGTGAGAGGTGCTACAATCTTTCTGTAGTTCTTAACAAACTTGTGATAATACCCTATTAGGCCCAAAAATCCATGCAAGATTTTGAGAGTCTTTGGGTGCAACCAGTCTTGCATAGCTTCAATCTTTTTCGGGTCCAACCTAACTCCATCCTTGCCCACCAGATGACCCAAGTATTATACTTCTGAGGCCCCAAAAGCACATTTAGACTGTCTTAGGAAAAGTTGGTGCTAAGAGAGTAGGCGGAGAACTTGAACCACATGAGTAAGATGGTCTTTCCAGGTTTTTCTATAGGTGAGGATATCATCAAGGAAAACTAAGACAAAATGATGGAGAAAGGGATGGAAGACATTATTCATGAGGCTTTGGAAGGTGGAGGGGGCATTGCACAGGCCAAAGGGCATGACCAAAAACTCATAGTGGCCCTCATGAGTTCGAAAGGCCATCTTGGGGATGTCTGCCTCTTTCATACGTATCTGGTGATAGCCCAAGCAAAGATCAAGTTTAGTAAATAATTGGGCTCCACTCAATTCATCCAGGAGGTCATCAATGACCAGAATGGGAAATTTATCTTTAATGGTCAGTTTGTTGAGGGCACAAAATTCAAAACACATTCTCCAAGAGCCTTCTTTATTCACGACCATGACTACCAAAGAAGAGTAAGGGCTCATACTAGGATGGATAACGCCTACAGTGAAAAGTTCCTGGACCATTTTCTCAATTTCATTTTTTTGTGAAAAGGGGTGGTGATACGGACGGATATTGGGAGGAAGGCTTCCTGGTACAAGGGGAATGGAATGATCATGAACACCATGGGAAGGAGGGAGTCCTTGGGGAGTGGAAAATACCATTTGATGTTTACAAAGGAGGGCTTGGAGGTCTTGCAGCACCGGGGGTGTCTTTGTTGCTTGTATGGCATGGAGTTGGGCAATGACACCAGAATGACCTTTTTTTAGCAGCTTTTCCATGCGATGGGAACTAATGACCTCAGGTGAACCAGCAGTGATGCCTTGGAATTTATATTGGTGGCCTTCCAGGTCAAATTGCATGGTTAAGTCCTTAAAATCCATGAGAATGGGACCCAAGGTCCTTAGCTAGTATGCACCCAACTCAATGTCACAACCACCCATGTTGATAGCAAACATATGGGATTTGAGGTGGTAGTCACTGATTTGGAGACGCACATTTTCATGGCTCCCTCCACATTTCATGGAACCACCATTGGCAATCATAATTTGGAAATTGTTGACTGCACGAATGTAGCAATGGGTTTCTTGGGCAATGCATTGATGAATAAAATTATGGTTACTTCCACTATCAACCAGAATGATGACCTTCCAATTCTTGATGTAACTAATTAACTTGAGGGTTTGGGGAATGGAGAAGCCAGTGAGATCATTGAGGGAAATGATATGTTCTACTTCGGGAGGGTTGAAGGGAGGGGCTATCTCAGTGATTTCAGGTGACTTAGGCATAATGGGAGTTTCAACATCCTCTTCCAAAATATCCTCAGAGATGGCCATAAAAATCTTTTGCTCCTTACATTTGTGGCTCGGGAAATATTTGTCATCACAATTATAACAAAGGCCTTTGAGTAGGCGTTCCGCCATTTCATCCCTGGTCAATTTTTGGATCTTTAATGGGGCAGACAGAGTAGTTGGATTTATGGGTTTAGGGCGAGGGATAAAGGAAGGTTTACGGGTTTGAGAGGATACCACTTGTTGTTCTTCTTTAGGTTTTTTAGTAGCCTCCACCCAACTTGAAGGTCGATCCATGAGGACATGGGCCCAAATATCCTCCTTGAGGCCACTAATAAAACACTCTCAAAAGAAAGCATCATTCATTCCCTCTGTTCGAAAAGCCATGCACTCAAATGCAGCTATGAAGTCTTTGACTGTTCCTGATTGTTTCAATTTTGTCAAGTGGCCCAAATGGTTGGTGTTAGTGTCAAAGCATTCATAAATCTTAGTCAAAAATTGGGTCCAAGCAATATACCCTTGACAGGAAGTTTTTCTCCATTTGCCACCATTGCCAGCATTCTTGATCTAGATGGAGAACACCATACTAGAGTTTGTCCAAGTCATTTCTAATTATGTATAAAGAGAGGTAATGTTCCATTTGGGTGACCCAACTAGTGGGGTATGAGCCATCAAATTTGGTTACATCCACCCACAAAAGGCTTATGTCACGTTGAAAGTGATGGGGCTGAAATGTATGGGAATGGGATGAAGTTTCACCTTCAGTCTTTGGATTTGCATTATAAAAAGGGTCATCGATAGGGATCTTTAGTTTGGTGCAGAGTGATGCAAAGACAGAATCAAGATAGGTGGTCAGTTCTTGTTTGAATTCCTCCATTGCGGACTGCACGGAGTCATTTATGGTTGCATTGATGGATGTATCTTAGGAGGCAATAGTAGCATTGAGTTGTTGCACTTCTTTTTGGTTCTCGAGGAAACTAGATTGCAAGGTGTTCAAGAGAGAATCTAGTTCTTGGCTATAGGTATGGGCCATGAGGATGGGTGAAATGAAAAGGGGTGGGTGGGGTCAATTTTTTTTTTCCAAAAAATGATATGGATGACTGTCATAAGGGAGAAGAGATGAATCCAATGGAATAGGTCTCAAAGAGTTTTTTTTTTTTTTTTACACCTACAGAGTTATACTCCGGTCTAAAGAATACTGCAGTGATGGAATCCCCAAATTCTTAACCAAAAAGAAATGTGTATTTTCATGGCAACCCGAACAGAGTTGCGCGGAAATAGATCTGGTCGGTTTTAATTTGTTTATATTTCTGTCCCCCAAGGGTTAGGTATTCAAGGGTTCGACAGACAAGGGTTTTCCCTATGCTATAGCTCTCTCATATATGTGTGGGGTTCAATAGTAGTACTCGACCCAATATCTCAGGGCACTAACTAAGGAGGATAGACCGTGTCCTTAGCTGTACTACTCGACGACTCAGGTACTAGAGAGTATCTTCTTGAGTGTTGTTCTCGGTGACACTATAGTAGTTCGACGGCTGATAGGTTTATCTAAAGGAGGCTTCAGGAAATCTAGGTTGATCCATACACAGGTGCTATCTGATGCGCTACCACTCGAAGGGGTACCAACAGGGGTTACAAGGGTGGCCAACAGATCTGCACTTAAGTACCACTTGTATTTCCTGTGTGTATGAATCTTTCAGCCATGGTTTTATGCGTGTAACGATAGATTTCTGTGGCTTAAAGATGTCAGAATATGTCTCTACCCTGGAAAAAAATTCCCACAATTTATGCCAAGGAAAGTGCTTTGATACCACTTGCAAGATACCAGATATAATAAATATGCAGAACATAAATAAAATGCTAGAAGTGGCAAAATAACAACAATATAACTAGCATAATCACCACAATAACACATATATAATATGAGAACAAGAACTGAAATAGTACTTTGATTCAGAAAGCAATGTTCACAGGCCTCTTCGAGGGGGAAACCTCCAGTCGAGCAGCGCTCTATTACAATAATCTCCAAGCTAGGGTTTTCATACCCTCGACCCTTATTTATACTAAATATGTCTATTAAGAGAAGCATCTAGAGGAAGATCCTTTTAGAAGCGAAAGCTTCTATTAGGTCTTCTTACATCTGCCTTATTCTATTTTATTGAAAGGCCCTATTAATATTGACCTTTATTACATCCGAATACATTGATCTACCTATGTGTGGGTTAGGACCTTAACAGATTCACACTGAAATAATAGTAAATGTATACATGCTGCATATATAGGAAATAACCATAAAAATAAACACGTAAATAATAATGAAACATGTAAATTTATCACACAATTAACACTTATCTTGGTAAGAATATCACCAACTGCGTGCATACCTTCCACGAACCTCCCATCCTTAGACCACACTGCTCATCACTCTCAGCAGTGGGTCACCCCTAAGCTAGGACTAAACTCCACCCAGGTAAAGGGGTTCCTAACCAAGCTAATGGCTCATAGACAACAAGAAATACTCTGTCACATGTGCCAACTCAAGCTAACATCATACAACCCCTCATTCACGACATGCATTCCCCACCTAAGAAGTGTTCCTCTTCTCTAGTTAATAGTCCTTTGGATGCCCCACTTTATTTCCAGACTTCAACAACTGGTCGGATAGGAAGTCTCAGAGCCATGTAGTTGCGGTTTAGCAGCTTCAGGAAATCAATTCCACAACAATTTTCTCACCCAGAGAGAAATTTCTCACGGGCTTGACAACCCACCTCTTCAATATCCCATGGGCCTGACAACCTGCCTCCTCAATATCCCACGGGCCTTACAACCCACTTCTTCAGTCCATCTCCCAAGCTAACCCACTTCTTCTTCATTACAAACATAATGGCTATGGATATAGGTTCTGGTGCAGTCATGAAGGTATGAAGTATAGCTCAATGAGTGTTTGAATGATGATGGAGTGATTGACTCAATGACTGAATGATACCCCTATAATGATCTAAGTCCCAACAATATTTATGCATGTTCGCAACTTGACACTTGTCATGCTGGGAGCTACTTTGGCCCACTTGTCCTCAACTTTAGAATTTAGGATAAAATAATTATCCATACTTTATGACTTAAGAAATATTAATATAATATTCCTTTTTGGCTTAATCTCCCTAGCTTATCCCCATTTCCTTAACTTTTATCCCCCCACCCTTTCCCTAACTAGTGGAGTCTAGTCCCCCATACTCTTTTATCGTGGTCGATCTACATGCAACGATGTATTTTACATTAATGTTGAGACATATACAAAAATAGGCACACTAGCCTTTAACATCTAGGCTCTCCGACCTAATTCAAAACATAAGAATCCTAGCTTATAATAACTGGCTCACTAGCCTATAAAAACCTCATATACAAAAAGGCTCCATGGCCTCAAAATCAAGCGCACTTAAGTTGTTTCACGTGGTATCCTAGAATGTGCACACTTCATCATTTTACTGTGTCGTACATGCACACGCTATGCCATGAAAGGTGCATTAAAAAATGATATTAATCAGATCACAACCTTAAGTACATTTTCATTTTACATTTACAATTGGGTTCGGCCTAGGGATATTACATCTGCCATTGAAGAAATGAAGTATATGGATAATTTAATGATGGATGAGTTGCATGGGATTCTCATTGCATATGATATGGGGATAGAAAAATAAAAGACATTGTGGAAGGAAGTATCTTTCAAGCATCAAAGAAGACAAAAGGAAACAAATTTTGTGATTCTTGCAGCCATGAATTAGATATAGAACATGCACTATTTGTGAGAAATTTAGAAAGAAGATTGGACAAAGAGAAAGGTAAGCTAACCTTCATATATTTTAATTATGGCAGAGTATGGAATTTTTTCGCTAAATTTTCATATTCTAAAAGGCAATAGAGTGATGATGAGGGAAATAATTTCAAAGAATAACATAACACTAGAAGCAAATATTATACACACAAAAGAGGAAAATATACTGAGAAGAAGATTATTTACTCTAGAGAGGATATTACCTCGTCTCAASAAAGTGATGGATATGTTTCTGATACTGACAAAGTGATGCAGGCGATAGCTACCTCGTCCACGATAGCACTTGATGCAGGCRCGAGCTACCTCCTCCTACAACTCCTCGCCCACTCACAGGATCTTCGTCTTCTCGTCCCGAAGAACTCCAAAGTTCTTCTGATTCCTTTCGAGAATCTTCCTTACCCACAGATTCTCTTCGGCGCAATCCCCCCTTTMTTTAGTTGTTGGAGGGTCGGAACTCGCGACTTCGCAAGTTCACTGTCGATCTCTGGGGTTTCGAATCCCYKAGACCCGATGGCCAGTCAATCGTTGACTTCTCCCTCCGCTGTCAGGACTTCGCTCTATCACATCTTCTCAACTCACGACACCAAACACTTGAGTTTCCAACCTCCGATATGTGATGCACCGAAACGCTGATATCAGGACTTCAGACTTCTCGGGATCGCGAATCCTAATGCCCAAGTTTCGGAACTTCTTGTGGCGAGATCCCTATAGTTGGTACCACCTATACTCCACTATCTCTTGCAGCCCCACACTACTTACGTAACTCCCGGGATATCTCTTTTTGCAATATCGCGATTCCCGTGGCCAAATCTCCGATCCCTTTCTCGCAAAACCCCGATAGCCGATCTCGCGATGGATCCAACGGCTCTAGCTAGCTTGGATCAACGCTCTACCTATCCTGAGCTTGAACCTTCTTTTCACTTGTACTGCAACCTTCCTGTAACTCTGAGAGATCCAACGACCCATGGATCTTCACGAAATCTTCTTGGAGAAATTCGACCATCCGTTCCTTTCAAATGAAATCTATGAAATGACGAGGCGCTCTTCCACAGAACTCATCACCCTGCGCACAAACCTGCAACTCTCCTTACAAGCCTTCCAGGCACGACTTTGTCTATATTGTCCTTTGATGAACTCGAAGGCCTATCCTTCCTGAGCCTCCCTCACAACTTTCGAGTCCCTTCAGGAGAACTTTTGCATGCACTCCTTGTGACAAATATTCAACAATGCCTAAGTGTTGAAGCTTTGACTCTGTGCACTCCTGCAGCAGCAGTCTTAATTCCCTTTGCTCATAATCACAACTCTGAGACTTCATCTAGCCTGTGCACGCCTTGCACAGCTCTAGTGCCCAATCTGCACTTCTGGGAACTTAGAACATAAGTTACCTCTATTTGAACCCTTCTGTCAACGCACTCCTTGCGGACAATTCAACTGCACTCCTTGCAGGAATTCTCTGGTTCAAGATAGAGAAATAGTTGAAACTAACTCCTTGTTCTCATGGACTTCAATTCAACCATGGAATCACATACACCACACATAAAAGCAAATGTATGACAGAAAGCAAACATTCATGAGCACAACCTCAATACGCAGAGAATAACACAAACCATGAAATTGAATCAAAGCTCTCTCTATTAATTCAATGTCTGTACATGGGTGTTCTTCATACAATTCTCTGTAGGATCTCCTCAACAATGCTGCTTCATAATAATGTTACAATGTACAAAGGACGGTGTCTATATCCCATTTCCCTCTTGGACTCTACGCTATCAAATCTCAAATTAAATTCCTATCTAACTACATTAACTATACTAAATGTCGACTATCTACCTAAGGACGAGAGCTATCCGCTCAAGGTCCATTACAATATACAAAGTGCGCTTCATTAAATCCATGCATTAATGTTTACACAACAATATCAAGGTGCCTTCAAAATTTGTGTTGGCGCTATCCAGCTATCCTCCATTTCTGCGTTGGCTCGCTTGACGTGGACGATGCTCCTGCATCATACTCCCTCTCTTGAAAAATTTCATGGGCTCCTGTCCATGAGCTCCTGCATGGTCTGTCCATGCTTTTGGATCACTGCTTCGCTTTCCCAGCTGGCGTCTTCCACTGGGTAGTTCTTCCACTTGACCAGATACTCATAGTATTCTTTTCTTCTGGTCTTCTTTCCAACTCTCTTATCCAGTATGCACTCCATTTGTGGCTTCTTTGCTACTAGCAATTGTTTCACCCACTGGATCATTGGTTCCTCAGTTCCAGTCTCTACTTCTCCAGCTCTATGTGGGTATAGGTCTGCGATGTTGAATATTGGAGATATCCTGATGCCATCCGGCAACTCAATCTCATAATCATTCTCCCCGAATTTTCTCAAGACCTTGCAGGGTCCGATTTTCTTCATTTTCAATTTGTTGTATGTTCCCCTCAAGAACCTTTCTTTCGTCAGATGTGCCAGAACTAGATCACCAACTTCAAACTAAATTTTTCTCTGATGCTGATCTGCTCTGTGCTTATACTCCTGGTTTGATTTCAGCAAGTGTTCCTTCACCTGACCATGAAGTTCTTTCATCGCCTCAGTGAATTCTTCTGCTCTATGATTGCTAGTAGCAGTCTGTTCTGAATCTCGCAATTCAGAAACTCCTCGTGGCTGTATCCCATATACAACTTGAAATGGACTTCTTCGTGTACTCTGATTCACTGAATCGTTGTATGAAAACTCTTCCTGTGGCAATATATTGTCCCAGCTGCTATGGTGCTCCATCACCAAGCTTCTTAGCAAGTCTCCTAGACTTATGTTCACCACTTTTGTTTGTCCATCCGTCTAAGGATGATAAGCAGAACTAAATGCCAGATTAGTTCCTAGCTTCTTCCATAGGGTCCTCAAAAAATGCCCTCTGAATTTAGTGTCCCTGTCTGAAACGATGCTTTTCGACAATCCATGAAGTCTAACAATCTCTTTGAAAAAAAAATTGCGATGTGAGTTGCATCGCTGGTCTTCTGGCATGGAATGAAATGTGCCATCTTTGAAAACCTGTCCACTACTACAAAGATAGAATCAAATCCTTTTTGCATCCTCGACAATCCTAGTATGAAATCCATGTTTATCACCTCCCATGGCCTCTCCGGTATGGGCAATGGATGATAGAAACATGCATTCTTCTTTCTCCCCTTCAAATGCTGGCAAATTCCGCACCTCTCAACAAACCTCTTGACATCTGCACGCATCCCCGACCAAAAATATGGCTCATTCAGCTTCGCAAATGTTTTGTCATGGCCAAAATGTCCTGCCAATCCATCACTGTGTTTCTCCTTTAACAGATTCTCCCTCATGGAACATTTTGGAATACAAAGTTGATTGCCTCTGAACAACAATCCTTCCTAGATCATATAATCTATTCAAGGGATTCTATCTCTGAGAACTAGATTCTCAGCTGCTTCATATGCTTCTCCAAAATTTGCATCCCCTGCGTACATGTCCCTGAGATTATCAAAACCCAATGTCTTGACTCGGAACTCCTGCAACAGCAATCATTTCCTGCTCAAAGAATCAGCCACTTTGTTAGCAATACCTGAAATGTGTTTAATCACAAACGTGAAATTCTGCATATATTCTACCCATTTTTCATGTTTCTGATTCAACTTCTCTTGTTGAGTCACAAACTGTAATGCATGATTATCACTGTACAATACAAATTCCTTTGGGATCAAGTAATGCCTCCACTTGTTCAGTGCCTGTATGATAGCATAAAATTATTTATCATACCTGGAGTATTTTAGCTTCGCCTCATCCATCTTATCACTGAAATATGCAACCGACCTGTCTTCTTGACTCAAGACCGCTCCTATGGCAAACCCACTGGCATGACATTTCACCTGAAATGTTTTTTGAAAATATGGCAACACCAACACTGGTTGCTCCGTAATCCTTTGCTTCAGCAGATTGAAGCTCTTTTCAGCCTCAGTTGTCCAATGAAAAGACTTATGCCGCTTCTTCATTGTATCCATCATTGCTGCACTAATTCCACTAAAATTTCTGATGAACTTCCGGTAGAAACTAGCCAAACCATGGAAACTTCTCACCTCGAAAATATTTCTCGGTGAAGGACAATTCTTGATCACTTCTACTTTATTCGGATCCATCCTCAACTCATTAGCCGAAATAACAAAACCCAAGTAAATGGTCTTTGTCTTCATAAATGAGGAATTCTTCACATTAATCAACAACTTCTCCTGCTGTAACTTCTTCATCACTATGGCCAAATGCTTCAGGTGTTCATCCATTGATTTACTGTAAATTAGTATATCATCCAAATACACAATGAAGAACTTCCCGATGAACTCCCTCAGGACTTCATTCATCAACCTCATAAATGTACTTGGTGCATTTGTCAAACCAAATGGCATGAATAGCCATTCATACAAACCCTCATTTGTCTTGAATGTTGTCTTCCACTCATCGCCTTCTCTCATGCGAATTTGGTGATATCCGCTCTTCAAGTCTATCTTTGAAAAATACCTTGCCCCACTCAAGCAATCCATCAGATCATCCATCCTCGACAATGGAAACCTGTACCTAATGGTTATCTTATTGATCGTTCTTGAATCGGTACACATTCTCCAGCCTCCATCCTTCTTCAGACTGAGTACCATTGGAACGACACATGGAATCAAGCTTTCTCTGACCAATCCTTTGTCCATCAAATCTTGGACCTGTTTCTTGACCTCCTCATTTTCCTGCGGCGTCAACCTGTACGCGGCTTTATTCGGCAAACTAGCTCCTGGTATGAGGTCTATGTGATGACTCACACTTCTCATTGGTGGCAACGAACGAGGTAATTCATCCACTATGATGTCAACGAACTCCTCTAGCAGTTCCTGAATTTCAACAAGTAAATTGTCCACTATCGTGCTAGTCAGAACAATCCTTGGCTTCCTCACCACAAATAATTGTGGATCTTCCTTCTTCTTCACCTCTGTAAGAAGTTCCTTCCCACTCATGAGAAGTACAGTGTTTCTTACCTCCGGTTTCACCTCCTTATCCTTTATCGGAAGAAACATATGGGTTCTCCCATTCTTCTCCAGGGTATATGTGTTCATTCTCCCATCATGAATCACATTTCTGTCATATTTCCATGGCCTACCTAGCAATTGATGACATACATCCATGGGAATAACATCACATAAGATCTTATCATTATACCCACCTATTTTGAACTCAACCAAGCATTGTTTAGTAACAGTTACCTGGTGTCCTTTTTGTAGCCACAAAACTCTGTATGGACTGGGATGATCAGTCGTATCTAGCTCCAGTTTCTCTACCATCTTTGTGGATATGAGATTATCCATGCTACCACTGTCAACAATAACCTTGCACACCCTATCCTTGGTCTTGCAAGCTATTCTGAACAGTCTGGTCCTCTGAACCGAGCTTTCCACCTCCTTCTCGGGTGTCAAAAGGAATGTTTGCATCATAAGCGATCTTCGGCCTTCTGCATCTTCAGCCTCAACATCTCACCTCTGTGCTTCGGTGATGTGAGCTTCTCCAATGTCCTTTTTTTTCTCTGGACACTAGTAAGACTTGTGCCCATTCTTCCCACATGTGAAACATGTGATAACTCCTCCTCGGCCTCTTCCTCTGCCTCTGGTACAAGGAAAAGTATTGCCATCAGCGTATCCTCCACTCTGCTCTGTATGCTTCCCTCGCTGTTCGACATGTGGCCCTCGCTGTGAGTTTCCCCCTCTTTCAACCTTACCTTGAGGTTTCTTCCATTCCTCCTTGGGTTTCTGGAATTTATCCTAGGCAACTTCCTTGCCTCTTGGCTGGCTTCTGCCTCGCCCTCGCTATGCTTGCTTTTGGCTCAGCTTCTCCTCTGATTTCAGAGCCAATTGGTAAGCATATTCCACCATTCGGATGGTTAGCATGCTTAATTCATCCTGAATGTCATATCTCAGACCATTCAGGTACCTGGAAAATTTCTCATCATCGCTCTCCCAATGACCTGCTCTGATGTTCAGTCGATAGAATTCCTCAGTGTATTATTTCACTGTCATCAGCTTCTGTCTCAGGTTCTACATTCGCTTGAACAATGTGATTTGTTAATCCCTTGGCACGAACTTCTCTTTCATCTTTGCGATCATTCGATCCCAACTCTTTATCTTCTACTTACCTTTGCAACGTCTGTCAGCTTGTACCTCATCCCACCACAATGGTGCATGTCCTTTCAAGCACGTAACTAGATGCTTGACTTTCTTATCTTCTTCAATATCCTCATAATCGAAGTATGTGTCAAGAGCTCTAATCCAATCTAGCAGCTCCTCGGCATCCAGATTCCCCTCATAGACTGGAATGTCCATTTTCACCTTCGCACCCATTCTGGAAATGGCTTTGATCAACCACTCAGTTGATGCATCTTCTTCTATGACCTCTTCTTCATGTCCATCTTCCTCTTCAACTTCGGAATCACTGAAATCTCCAGCACCAACTCCATGCCTTTGTGTTGTCTCCATGTCTTCGAGTCTTTCTCGGAGATCTCTCATCTGTCTCTCCATTTCTGGATTTCCCGCTGGCATGCCTCTTCTCCTCACCTCCCTATCTTCTGGATCAGGTGATTATCTTTCTCTTCTTGGCGGCACGATGAATTCTCTTTCTCTGCTACTGAAAGCAAGAGATAATCCCGCTCAGATACCACTTGATGCAGGCGATAGCTACCTCATCCACGATATCACTTGATGCAGGCACGAGCTACCTCCTCCTACAACTCCTCGCTCGCTCACAGGATCTTCGTCTTCTCGGCCTGAAAAAATCCAAAGTTCTTTTGATTCCTTTCAGGAATATTCCTTACCCACAGATTCTCTTTGGCGTAATCCGCCCCTTTCTTTAGTTGTCGGAGGATCGAAACTCATGACTTCGCAAGTTCACTGTCGATCTCTGGGGTTTCGGATCCCTGAGACCCGATGGCCAGTCAATTGCTGACTTCTCCCTCCACTGTTGGGACTTGTCTCTATCACGTCTTCGCAACTCGCGACACCAAACACTTGATTTTCCAACCTCCGATACGCGATGCGCCAAAACGCCGATATCGGGACTTCGGACTTCACGGGATCGCGAATCCTAACGCCCAAGTTTCAGAACTTCTTGCAGCGAGATCCTGATAGTTGGTACCACCTGTAATCCACTATCTCCTACGGCCCCACACTACTTACGTAACTCTCGGGATATCTCTTTTCGTACTATCATGATTCCCATGGCCAAATCTCCGATCCCTTTCTCGCGAAACCTCGATAGGCGATCTCGCGATGGATCCAACGGCCCTAGTTGGCTTGGATCAATGCTCTACCTGTCCTGATATTGAACCTTCTTCACACTTGTACTGCAACCTTCCTGTAACTCCAAGAGATCCAATGTCCCACGGATCTTCACGAAATCTTCTTGGAGAAATTCGACCATCCGTTCCTTTCAAATGAAATCTATGAAATGATGAGGTGCTCTTCTGCAGAACTCGTCACCCTGCGGACAAACCTACGACTCTCCTTAAAAGCCTTCCAGGCATGAATTTTTCTATACCATCCTTCAACGAACTCAAAGGCCTATCCTTCCTGAGCTTCCCTCACAACTTTTGAGTCCCTTTAGGAGAACTTTTGCACGCACTCCTTGCGGAAAATCTTCAACAATGCCTAAGTGTTGAAGCTTCGACTCTGCGCACTCCTGCAGTAGCAGTATTATTCCCTTTGCTCAGAATCACAACTCTGAGGCTTCATCTAGCCTACGCACACCTTGCACGACTCCGGTGCCCAATCTGCACTTCTAGGAACTTAGAACCTAAGTTACCTCTATTTGAACCCTTTTGTCAACGCTCTCCTTGCGGACAATTCAACTGCACTCCTTGCAGGAATTCTCTGGTTCAAGATAGAGAAACAGTTGAAACTAACTCCTTGTTCTCATGGACTTCAATTCAACCATGGAATCACATACACCGCACATAAAATAAAATGTATGACAGAAAGAAAACATTCATGAGCACAACCTCAATACGCATAGAATAACACAAACCATGAAATTGAATCAAAGCTCTCTCTATTAATTCAATGTCTGTACATGGGTGTTCTTCATACAATTCTCTGTAGTCTCTCCTCAACAATGTTGCTTCATAATAATGTTACAATGTACAAAGGATGGTGTCTATATCCCATTTCCCTCTTGGACTCTACGCTATCAAATCTCAAATTAAATTCCTATCTAACTGCATTAACTATACTAAATGTTGACTATCTACCTAACGATGAGAGGTATCTGCTCATGGTCCATTACAATATAAAAAGTGAGCTTCATTAAATCCATGCATTAATGTTTGCGCAACAATATCAAGGTGCCTTCAAAATTTGAGTTGGCGCTATCCAGCTGTCCTCCGTTTCCATGCTGGCTCGCTTGACGTGGGCGATGCTCTTACATCACAAAGAATAATTCATTTTCATGCAAATGGATACAAATTCTATCGATAAATAAACTGAATACAATAAGAAATAAGAATGAGAAGAAATTGATGGGGAAGTGAATCTTTAAGCATAAATCATTAGTGCCTCAGAAAAAATACATAGACTTAGGGAAAGGAACATAAAGAAGAAAGAGAAATTGCAGAAATATGGAGAGGGCGGTATTTTTTTTTTATGTAAAAAAGGAGGATCCTGTTATATTGAAGTTGCAGGTTTACAAAGTCTTGTTGGAGTGCCAGTTGTCCCGCCTAAAAAGGAAACCGAGACAGTTGGTCTTTCCATGCCACTTGTTTTCAAACAAAAATAACTAGGTTGTCGTCCTGCCCAAAGGAAACCAGGATGCATGGCCACCATTAGTTTAAGTTTGTTCGTTAACGTGCTACTGACAAAATTTCTATAGTCTAACTGAGCTAAAGCTCTAGTTTTAAACAAAATAAAATTTATAACTATGAACATTCACAAAACCTTTTATTCAGTGTTCTCTTCATCTTCGCCATTCTTTCTCAGTCTGACTGGAAGCACGTAGGCCTGTGCGCACGTAGGGAATTTTTGACTTGGGGATGTACTGGAGTAAGCAACATACATCATATCGAGGAGTTGGCTGATTTGGATGGTCCTATAGATTTGGTCTTCTACCATGTTGCATGTTTCAAAGATCAGTTCCAGGTGTTGCAGGTGGAGGAGTGGAGGTTGGTCCTACCATTCTCCCTGAGCGGCGGAGAGGGGAATTGGCTTTTATGCATCGATCTCCTCGTTGTCTTCGTTTTCACTGTGCCACTTCCTCTAGAGCCTCGTCACTTTCTGAATTTACCTTTTCTTCTGTGTTGTCCAATAATTCTTCCTCAACATAGCAAGTTGTGTATTCTTGTACTGGGTCATCTACCCTATAATTGTGTGTCATTCTTGGAACCAGAGGCTTGACATCATTCACGAAACACGTGGGGGGATCCCAATTATCTGGGACGGTGAAGAGGAGATGTTATGGTTAATCCTGGATGGGTTCGTCTGGAACAATCTCCTCCACATATGCCATGGGAGGCATTTTGGTTCTTCCAGGCTTCCTGGTTCTCTGAGTGCGTGCCATAGCCAATGATTTTTTTAACTTCTTCTAACACTTCTTACAGGAGTCAAATGCATACCACGCAACACCACTGTGAGGTTGTCCCCTTGCTCTCGGCATGTGGAGAAGTAGAGCTATGACCAAAATGTTGACTGGATGAGTGTCCTTCCTCCAACACTTCGAAGGTTCAGCCTTCGGCCATTCAATTTCCAAATGCATCTCATATCCATCCAAGCCGATGATAAGGATGAAGGTGACCGTGATAGATTTGGCCATTAAGGCTATGTTCTTAGTGTGCTAGTATGTCATCCTCTTCACTCACATGAGAGGCCTGATCCCCTAGTTTTGGCTACTTGGGATCACTCCCATCTTTAATGGTGAGGAGATGGGAGCCGGTGGCTAGTATTTATGGCCCTGCCCAACCCGTTTCCGTGTGTCCTCCCTTCTCGATGTGGTACCCCATCTAGGGGATGAAGAGGATGATATTTATCTTGAAGAAACAAAGAATTTTTTTTTTATCATGAAGAATCAACTAGAAGAGGCAAAAAAAGTAGAAGAAGTGAGAATCCAACTACAAGAAAATGAATAAAATTGCAAGAATATAGAAGTTGATCTAATTTCTTTAAGAAAGGAGTTTGAGAAAAATATTGATGAGTTCAACAAAATATTGAAGTTTGGAAAGAATGCTAAAATATTAGATAATATTATCAATTTCCAAAGGCCACCATTCTCAAAAAAATCCTTTGATATGACGAAAAAAAAAGACCTGAAGGGTGATGAAAGCACTAAGGTCACAAAGCCATCATAAAAAGAAAAAGAATAAAAAACTAAAAGCTATGCAATGTTCTCAAAGGATTCATCAGTAATTAAAGAAGCGATAGGAAAGGAAATGAAGACCAACAAAAATATGATTCTACCCACATGAATGAGTTTAGAACAATTGTCCACCAACAAGACCTTTCACAAACCGATACCAAAATCTCTTTCTTGGTTATTATTTTTCTTGCAATAAATTTGGTGATAAATAAAAAGATTGCAAAACTTATGCAGGAAGTAATACTGTGAGAGATATAAATATAATTTCTTATAAAACCAAAAGAAATGATCATGTGAGCTACAAAAATATAATATCTCACGGATTTGTTGATAGAAACTACAATTCATTTTCTCCCCTACTTGATTACAATATTGAATGTTATAAGTGAAATAACTATGGGAACATAACACATGACTATAGAAAAAGATTAATAAAGAAGGAAGAATATTTTTTTTCCAAACATAAAGAATAATACACAAAGGTGTGGAAAAAGAAGCAATAAGAGCTAAAGAAGGAATAATGTGGACTTGGAATTTATGCTCAAAATTAAGGGAACCAATGCCACATTGACAATGGATGTTCAAAAATCATGATAGGGGACCAGACCAAGTTTCCAACCTTTAAGGAAGAAAAATGAGGTAGGGTTACTTTTGGAGATAATGGCCCTCTACAAGGATAGTTGGAAAAGGTATTGTTAGTCTTGATAATGGAATGACTAATGCAATCAATTCCCTATATGTTGAAGGGTTAAAGCACAATATTCTAAACTTGTCAATCAAGTGTGTGATTAAGGATACAACCTCACATTTCATTCTAAAGGGTGTGAGATAAGGAAATAAACTTCAGGAACATTGGTGGAAAATGAAATTAGAACCTCAAGAGATGTATATAAACTTGATGAATTCAAGGAAGAAAAGTGTTGTATGGAACAAAAGTTGGGAGTGATATCCCTTTCATCTCATTAGTAAAGGGAAACACAAGATCAAGGGGAGAAAACATTTTCCATTGATGTTAAAGGGGTAGAAGTTGCAGACAGAGGAATAATTATAGACACAAGGAAAGTTGTAGACAAGGGGAGTATCATAATTGACTAAGGGTTGCCATCAATGAAAAATGGGGAGATTGTTGGAAATATGTTTTTCATTGATTTCAAATATAGGGGGAGCCTAAAAGATGTCAAATATAAATATCACAACCCTACAATATCTCCAATATAAATATTACAATCCTACATACTTCCAAGATAAATATTTCAAGATGGATATTGTTCAAAGTATTGTTTTTGTTCTTTTTGGATACCCTATATTTGAGGGAATGTTTACCCTACATACCTAACTCAAATAGGAGAAAATTTATGTTGTTGGAAAACTTATTCTAAGACCTTTCCAATGGTATATGGAAGTCTTTATAAATCCCTACGAATCAGGAGATATAATTCTGTTTGTTTGGAAACCTAACTAGAAAATTGAGGTTGACTCAAATGGTGGGAACATAATTACTATAAATATAGGATGTGTTTTCTCATTTTTAGAGAAACCAGGAAAGAGATCAAGTATGTGGTGCGCTAAAGGAACTAGGGTGTCTCTTTGGGATCTAGATGTGCACAAGTGTTAGGTAGCTAGAAAGGTAGTATGGGGGCCCAGAGGGCCCATAATGATAATAGTGGAGGCAATTCAATGTAATATAGACTAGGTCCACTATAGTATCAAATAAGTCCCAATATGGTAGTTATATATAATAAATATAAGAGAACTTCTTAGAAGGTCCTGCTTCTAGAAGGTGCATCCTCTAGAATATTCTTAGGTAGTTGGTAGCACTATATAAATGACTTCAATAAATATAATGAGACATGAAGAGAAGTATTGTATTTGGAGTGTGGAGCTCATTAGGAGGTTGTCCCCTCAAAAATACAATTTAACATGAGAGGATCCATTGTATGGTGTTTCCCTACCTCAAGGGTTTCTACTATAATAAAGGAGAATTTTCATATTGTTCTTGGTATATATTGTGGTGATTATATTTTTATATCTTTGGTTTTTAACAAGTGGTATCAAAACACATTCCTTGGCAAGAATTGTAGGAATGTTTTTTTTTTTTTTTTGGTAGATTTTTCGGAGAAGAAAACGAGGGTTGTGAGATTCTAGAAAAAATTTATAATTTTTTGTGCAAAAATTGTAGAAACTAGTTCTATATCTGAGTTCCTCTAGAAAAAATAACCATTCTAAAAAAAATCATCTAAAATGGAGTTTGGTATGTGAAGTTACCAATATTCTAAAATATGCAAATTTTCAAGGTTTTCTGCAGATGACTACACAATTTTTATGATTTCTGTAGCACCTGGGGAAAATTTTTCCAAAAACAATTATATATCTGAATTTATCTCACAATTTCACCCAAATTAAAAAAATATATATATCATTTGAATCGAATTTATGGAAGTGAAGATATCACTGATTTAAAATCAGTCATTTATGGGGATTTTTTTTCTAACGACAATGAGACTGCATAGCTCATAACTTTTGATAGGGTGCTCAGATTGCTACCATATCAGTTCCATTGGAAAGATAATTTTAAGATATTTCTTTTGGTATTTTATATGTGGTGTTTCCAATGGATATTCGACTTATCATGGAACTTAAAAAAGAGTTTGAATCCCTTGAGGCATGTGTTCAAAATGTTCACACAGATGTTCAAAATAATCAAGTGATCACACTTGCAATGTAGGAGAGATATATCATGGAAGACATCAAGGATGAATATAATCGAGAAGTATATTCTTGGTATCATTTTGAGGTTGATTATGACAATTGGTATCTGGATAGTTATTTTTGGGATGACTACCACTTTCATATTTTATTTGATGACTCTACTCCATATTCTATAGAGAACATCAATGTGACAAATCAAGACCCAGTTATGATTACCAGTGTCCATCTTGTATATTCAATAGTGGTATTATTCCTTTCATATTCATCTACGAACCTTTCCCACTATGTGGATGTATCTTGTTATTTTGATCTAGATGACAGGTGTTAGTCTTTGGAGCATCATTTCTAGTTGTTTATTAGGTTTTGATATCTTTTAGATGGAGTTCACATGAACACTTGGACATGGGACCCTGATTTACAATGGTGGTTGGACTACTTCAACATGGTGGCTTTCATTTCTACATGCGACCTTGGTTCTCTAGTATACTTTAGCACTATGGTCCACACTTATCCATGGGACCTTGGTATATGGTTGTACACCCTCATAAAAAGCATTGAGGACAACTCTTTCATAAGGGCGATGGAATGTTAGGTAGCTAGAGGGGTAGTGGGCGGGGGGGGAAGGGGGGGGGGGTCGGGCAGAGCACCCATAATGATAATAGTGGAGCCCATTGAATGTAAGTTGGACTAGTCCACTCTAGTATCAAATAAGGCCCACAATGGTACTTACATATAATAAATGTAAGATAACTTCTTAGAATGTTCCTCTTCTAGAAGGTTCCTCCTATAAAATATTCTTAGGTGGTTGGTAGCACTATATAAAGGGGTTCAAGAAATGTAATTAGACATGAAGAGAATTATTGTATTTGGAGTATGTAACTCATTAGGAGGTTTCCCCCTCAAAAAAGAAAGTGAACAGGAGAGGATCCCTTCCATAATAAGATCCATTGTATGGTGTTTCCCTACCTCAAGGGTTTCTATTATAATAAATGATATTTTGTATATTGTTCTTGGTATATCTTGTGATGATTATATTTGTAGATCTTTTGTTCTTAACAACAACATAATTCAAAGGGACATTTTTGGTGGAATTTCTTATTCTCAAGGTATGCTATAAGGTTGTGATGTTGTCATGAGGTTTTGATGTTTACATGTGCACCGCTACGAGGTTCTGATGTTTCCATGAGGTTGTGGTATTGGTGTGACTAGATGTTTCTATCAATGGATGTTGTTGTAAATTGATATTGTCATTAATGATCAGACTTTGGGAATGTTTCCATGAGGCTTGCTAGGGTTTGAAGGATTTTTTGTGGAATGAAGCATGTAGTTAAAGTTAGAAGTATTCTATGTATGAAGATTGTGGATTTTTGTATACACATATCTTATTGCGATGATCCTCAATTGATCATATTGGTGTCCCTAGTAGTTTGGTGCCTACATATTTTTGAGTTGGTTCTCAACTAAGGAGATTGGTGTCTCCAATAGGTTGGTGCCTACAATCTTTGTAATAGTAGGTTGGTGCCTAGAAACATTTATAAAGACAATTTTTTATGGTTTTCTCCCTCAAGTGTCTCCATGTCAAACTCTATGCATTGTGATTTGAGTTTATAATATGTGATTATTGTTTCTTATCTAATGATAGATCTATCAATGGCTAAATAAAGTAAAAAGTATTGTATATTGATTCAGCCCNCCCCCCCCCCCCCCTCTCAGTATAAGCATACACTGATCAATTTTTTCATTACATTCTTCTTTAGCTTTAGATTTAGCCATTAAACATGAGTGTGTCTAATAGTTAAGAGCATATGTTTCCTCCTTGGAGGTCACACGTTCATATCTAGAGGGGGTAGGGTATCTAATTATTTTAGATTCTCAATATTTTTTTATATTAATATATATTATTAATAATATTTTTTAATGAGTAATTTAAATTTTATATTAATAATATATTAATATCTTTAATTTATGTTTTTTTATTCCAAATAAAAATTGTAGGATGATAACGAGGATAAACCCTAAATTATCCACATGTCATCAATAAGATTTGAAACCTTTACAATAATTCTACTTATAATGAGCTTATCATGTCAAATTTTTACACAAATCTAATATGGGTGGGGAGAATAACACTTCATCCCAAAACCATACAAGCTAAACCCAATTGACTTAATTTATATTTTTATCATGTAAACACTACTATTTTTTTAATTGTTTTTAAATATTAAATATATTTTGTAATTTGAATAAAAAAATCTAAAATTTATTTAAAACTATCATAAAAATTATAAATCTAATTTAATGTATGAATAAATCTAATTTAATGTATCTTATCATGTTTTCTAGTATTATTTTATTATAATAAAAAAGTTACTAACTTAATGAGAACTTTCGAGAGTTCTCGTTTCTTCAGGCTGGCTATTTTTTTCTCTAAATCAAAAATCAGACTCATCACATTGACAACTAATGTCATTGTGGACAAAGACTTTAAAATTTAACTTTGAATAAAAAATTGATGATATGGGTAGCTCTGAACGATGCTACTTCGATGCTACTTGTACTATTGATTATTTTTTGAAGTTGAAATTATAACTTTTTTTTTTCTTTTCTAAAATTTACATTAAAAATAAATAAATTGGAACCAAAAAAAACTTCCCAAGATAATTTTTAAGTAAATAAATAAACACCCATTTTAAAAACAAAAATTCCAACCCAAATTTATTTTTCTTTAGAAAAATTAAAAACCAAACAAAACTTAAAAAAAAAAAGAATTGAAATTTAAAAATAAACAAATAAACAAATTTATTAAAAAAAAATTAAATAAAAATTTTAAAAACTCAAGAAAAAAAAATCAAAATTAAAAATATATGTAAAAACTAAAAAATAATTAAAAAAGAAGAAAAAACACTTTAAAATTGGTATATTTAAGTGTTTTAAAATAATAATGTGATTTTAAAAGTTTTTAAATTTTTTTTTTTTTTTAAATTTTTTAATTTTAATGTTTTAGTTTAAAATTATTAAAATCAATTATAAATTTATTTTAATTTTTATAAATTTGTTTTTTTTTTATTTTAAATTGTGTAAAAGAATAATTATTTTCCTTTTTAGTTTCTTTATTAAATTTAGTTTGGTTTTAATTATAAATAGTTTTTAAAATTATAAATGGTATTTTAAAATATATATATTTTAATTTTTTTATTTTAATTTTTAAAGTTTTAGTTTAGGTATTTTTTATATTTTTTAATATAGTTTTTTTTTTTTTTTTTT
>ML786038.1:443819-466206 GCA_009831015.1 Picea engelmannii | reverse complement strand
TTATATTTCAAGGATTATATATATATATTAAATTGTTTTTTTTTGGAACTTTTAAATTTTTGAGGGATGTTCAAAAAAATATTTTGTTTTATGTAACATCATTTTTTATTTAAATGTTGATTGGAAGTTTTTCTTGAGTTATGCATGACTTTTGAAGATCATATTTGAAAAATATTGTAATTTTGACCCATTTTGAAAAAATGATGCTACTAATAGCATCACTTTTTAATTTGGAATTGATTTTCATGTTTTTAAGATCACAGTTCTCTTTAAGTTGATAATTTTGTTTAATATATTGATAAACACATTAATATTAAATAGTATTAAATAAGAAAATTTAGTAAATGTAATATAAATATAGTTTTTAAACTTTGATTATTATTTTTTTTTATTATGTGAGTAGATATGTGGAAAGCATGAAAATTAAATTATAGTGAAGAAAACAGTTTATTTTTAACGTGACTAATGATGTAGTATAAATTTTAATTAAAAAATTATGTTTTAAATAAATTTATATTTTATTTTATTTTAATCAAATATAAAAAATTAATAAATTATTATAAAAAGATATGTATTATAAATTTTAATTAAAATTTTATGTTTATATTTATATTTTATTTTAATGAAATATAAAAACCTAATAAATTATTATAAAAAATATATTAAACATTCACTAAAATGATAAATTATAACTCCCGGAGTGAATTATAACTTATGTGTTTTAGATGATAAGTAGTGTTTTTTCTATAACTATAACTTCCAGAGGGAATTATAACTTAAGTGTTTTAGATGATAAGTAGTATTTTTTTATAATTAGCATTCTCTTTGGTTATTTGAGAGAGTGAATTATAACTTATGTGTTTTAGATGATAAGTAGTGGTTTTTTTTAAATTAGCATTCTCTTTCGTTACCTGAGAGAGAAATAATGCGAGACAATCCATTACTATGTTAGTGTAGATTTATTATGTACCAAATGATTGAGATAAAAAAAAAGATTAAATATAAATTTATGAGTTTTTTAAAATTGAAAATTGAAAATGGAGATGATGATAATGATTATGTTGATGATTTATTGCGGTGTAGGTATAATATTTTAAAAATATTTTTTATTTTTAATTTTTTTAGTGTTACAACGATTATAAATGTTTGAGAACTAGAATGTTTTTGTGAGCTTGCTAATTAAAAAACTTTAGGATTTAGTATATAAGTCACCTCCACATCCTTATATTATTATTTTATCTCCAATTATTTAGCTAAGAGAATATTCATGCCAACTCCATTTATTTATAAGTGATTTTGACTAAACTTTGAAACAATCTTAGGAAGCCTCCAAATTTATATGTTGACATTATGTATTTAGTCATAACTATGTTCTTAATGGGAAGAATTAACTTTTATGAGGAAGATAGGATGTATTATCTTTAATTTGAAATAAAAATTGTGATGAAGATATATTCCAAAATATTTATATGAAGAAGTTGGTTGTGGGGAACGAGTTTCTCACTAAATGCTACAAAAATTGGTGGATCCACAGGCACAAGTTTCACAGTGAATTCATGAGGAACTAACAAATATCCATGTATATTTTTCCTTGAGGTCGACAACGGTTTCTCCTTGAGGTCGATGGCGGTTTCTTAGTCTAGGAGAGGCCTCCTACCAGTAAATGTTTTTTTATCATTCCCTTTTCACTGTTTTCAGGGGACATCACGTTAATAATTGGAGGTATGGAAAGAGATATGGTAGAATACAAGGATATCCCGTGTCAGTGCAAGGTTTTCCATAAGTATAATGAATATTATCGTAGTCCTTTCCTTCTTGAGCCTATGCCTTGGACTCACTAAATGTATCGGAATGAAATCCCATTGATTTGGAAGCTGATATGTTTGACTCAGGCTAAAAAATGGGGGAAATTCCCATTCCTAGTGAGGACACACTCAAGGGAATTGTTATCCCCATTTTGTGGGATAACTAAGGAGATGATGTCTCAAGGCCATCATGTTGCACATATGGAGTGTCAAGATACCACATGACTTTCATGACACCCCTTCCATACCTAAACTTGGTCAATTGTATAGGGTCTTGGAGATTTTTTTTAATTTGATGAGGTAGTTTTGATGCACATGTTTAGGTTCCTTGTTTACTATATGCAGTTTTCACTTGCAATGATATTTTGACTTGATATCCTTGGAGGGCATTCCTATTTGTTTTGCAAGACCTTGTTTGGTGGAGAGTTTTGGAGGAACAAACCTATCTTGGGCTTCAATGGGGCTTGAAGTTCATAGGTTCGATGCCAAAGGCCCACATGTTAGACCATGATGACTTGCCTTTGGAGGACGACAAGACACATTTGAAAACATAACCTATCCCACACATTCGAAACTACTTTCCTAGGAGGGGAAAAATGTCACTTCTTGAGGATTTACATCACCTAGGGTTAGGGTTTGTGGTGATGGAGGTATTGCACACTGAAACTTTCCATGATTTGACCAGGGGAGACAGGGATTGACCCTAGCACATGAAGAGGAGGCTCTAGGAGACCCAAATACCTCCATTTTCTTCTCCAACGACTTGCTCAAAGTGTCAAAACGTCCCCTAAAGGGGTGACATCATCTTGTTTTAGGGTTTCTAATGTACAAAAATGAAAAATAAATATTATTGTTTGTGTAAAGGGGTAAGATAAGGGTTTTTGACCCAGTATCTTATGTTTTACCCTAATTAAGTGGGAAAATTATGTTATATACATTTTGTATAAATAGAGATCATGTCAATCTCTTTTCATAACATAACTCTGCCATTGTGAGAAGGACTTGGCTAAACTTTTCACTATTATTGAACATTATGGTGTTTTTCTCTTGTGTAATTTTATTTTGATGTTATCTTTTTGTGAATGGATGATAAGAAGTGATGTGCACCTATTGAAGGACTACTCTTTGCTTTTGGATAATGATTTTCATGTTGAACTAGGGTTTTGACATCTCTTTTCTTGGAATTGGTAAGGAAAACTATGCATACACTAGTTATTTCTTTCTTATTGTTGATTATTCTTTGAGGAGTATGTTTGGATACACCCTCCATTAATTATTCATCTTCTTGTTAAAGTTATAAGTCATTCTTGAACAAGGGTTACTAGAAGAATTACAAGTGTGTACACCCTCCTAGATTTACCCTAAGTTGGTTGGCATACCCTAGGGAGTAAGAGGATTTACACCTATAGAGATATTTTTTATCCAACTTGTTCTTTAAATACCCCATTCACCAAATTTTAAAGGTACTAATATGAATATTTGGCATTGGAGAAATAAAATAGTGCATTGGGAAACATGAATTTTTCCCTTTTCATTTTTTTGCAATTTGGGTTTTGTTCATTGTGCCTAGCACAACTATTAGCCACTAGGGTGTCCCCTCTAAAGGGGTATTTGTTGTTGTTATTATAAAACTTTGTCTACAACTATTATAGATGCATAATCATGTTGGCCCACAACAACATCCCCTTCATTTTTAATTAAAATATAGGGTCCCTCCAGGCTGATTTGATGATTGTGCTTATTTTCATTTGATTTGAATGGTTTGTATTGGGTTTTTAAAGTTGACATCCTTTACTTGTGTGTTTACCTATTTTGATTTCAAAATGAAATTAAAATTTGGTATTTATTTCGTGAGTGACATGTTTTGTTTATAGGATTCTCCATGATTGTTGGGTATGTGTTATATTCTCCATGATTGTGCGAGGGTTCAGGGCAGCACCCCCGAAAAAAAAAAATCTGCCTCGAGAAACGTGTCATGTATTTAGGTGGTTTTTCGGCACATGGTTTTTGCGGATGGTTTTCTATTTCCAATTAAAGAAATAGGGTTTTGGATTAATCCAAGTCATTGGGTTAGGGTTTTGGATGTCGTTGGCTCCTATATGTATATTGTATTGTAAACAATGTATCACCATGAATGAATATAGAATATGTTGGATTTCCCAGTTTGGGTTTCCAGGGGAAAAATCTCTGTGTAATGTTTGTGTTTTCCATTGTATCTTTTCTATTTTTTTTCTGAATATCTGTTTGCAGTAGATATTGTATAAGGTTAGGATTTACATTTGGTATCAGAGCTTTATTGGCTTCAGGGGGACACCTTTGTGGTCAAGGGTTTGGCTCGAGACTGTGATAAGCCTTGTTACAATTGGAGATCTGCGGTATTGTTTTTTAGGTGAAAAGAAATGGCAAGCAATTCGAAGATGGAGATTGAGAAGTTTAATGGGAAAATGTTTGAGCTATGGAAGCTCAATATGGAAGATCTATTGGTGGACAGATATCAGTGGATCACAGTAGATCCAAGTATTGCACCTACAGGAACTTCTGCATATGACTGGAAAAAGTTGGATCCGAAGGCAAAGAGAACAATCTGTCTGTGTCTCTCTGATTCAGTATTACTGAATGTGTCAAAGGAAGCTACAACCAAGGATTTATGGGAAAATTTGGGGAAGTTGTATCAGTTTAGGTCCCTAGTAAATAAAATATTCCTGAGAAAGAAGCTGTATAACCTGAGGATGAGAGATGGAGACTTGGTGGTAGAGCATTTGAATGGATTCAATAACATGGTAAGTTAGTCAGTATATGTTGATATTAAAATTTCAGATGAAGATAAATGTATCAGTTTGTTTTGTTCTTTACCAGACTCGTGGGATAGTCTGTTTGTGGCCATAGGTAGTAATACAACTTCCTGGAATTTTGAAGAAGTGGTCTCATCCTTGTTTTCGGAGGAGATGAGATGGAAGAATATGGAAGGACATAGCATAGACGCATTATTTGCAAGAGGACGTTCCCAGGAAATAAATAGATCTAATTTCTCAAGTGGGAGATCTATGTCTAAGGGTAGATCTAAATCTCCCAGAAAGTTTGTAAGGGTATGTTGGAGATGTGGGAAACAAGGGCACTACAAGAAGCAGTGTAGATCCAAAGTTGAGAAAAAGAAGGGATCTGAATAATCTTGTTCTACAGAAGAAAAGACCTCCAAGGAAGAAGGAGGGGATGTGTGCTTGGCCTCTTCAAGTACACATGCAGATCATGAGGCATGGTTGGTTGACTCTGGTGCATCCTTTCATATGACTCCCCACAGGAAGTGGTTCTGTGAATATGAAAGGTATGATGGAGGTAATATTTTCTTAGGTAATCATTCGACAACCAAAAACATAGGAAGAGGAAGGGTCAAGTTGAGGCTCATAGATGGAAGGATTAGAACACCTCCTAGTGTTCTGCACATCTCAAGTATGGCCATAAATTTGATTTATGTAAGAAAAATGGAAGATGCAAGGGTAAAAACAATATTTGAAAAGGGAACTTGCAGGATGGTTCGAAGGGAGTTCAGTTTGGAACTCTTTATAAGTTTCTAGGAAGCACAATTAGTGATGGGTGTAATAGCTCCATTGTTCCTGATATTGGAGTTGAAGAAGAAAGAACTCCTACAGTCTCTGGAGAAAAGGTTATGTTGTGGCATCAAAGACTGGGGCATATCGGATTGAAGGGTCTTCGACTACTACATGGTAAAGGTATGGTTGAAGGCATGTCTAACTGCTCTCCGGATTTTGATTTATGTGAACATTGTCTATATGGGAAGGATAATCGGGTAAGATTCCCCTCTGGTGCAACGAGGTCAATGTAAGGTCTCTTCCAACAAATCCTTATAAAACATAATTTAAATTAGAGAAATTTTATCCTAACTTCTTTACAATTCATTATTCAACATATAACCATGTTCGAAAGAATTAAAATTTATGGGCAGGATGATATTAAACCACATATTAAGCATAATTGTTATCAACAATATATAAATAATGAACAACAACATAATAAAACAACATAATAATGATGATAATAAAACATATCTACCTCAACCTGATGTTGTTCTGAAACTCTGCTTGAAGCTCTGCCCAAAACTGACTAACCTCCCATCTAGCTAGGAACAACCTATCTGACTCCCTAGCTCCAGGATTCCTTATGGTTTCCTGGACCCCGAACCCAAAATTCCCAGCAACAGGTGCCCAATATGAAATTCCTCAAGCAAGCTCCTCAAGCAAGCTCCTAGTAAAATCAGAAATACAGATACAGTCCCAAAATTGTTTTTCCCTCCACCTTCTCCCTCTATCTTTAAAAAATTCTCTAACCAAAATAAAACTGAGAGCCCCTCTTCCAAGTACTCGCCTCCTCTCTTATCCTCCTCTCTCAAGTCTCCCTCATTAATCCCCGAACAATCTTATCCTCCCATTAATTCCCCAACAACCTTATCCCCCCATTAATTACTTCACCCACTTTTAATAATAAAATAATAAAAGACTCATTTACTATATTTTAATAATTAATTAAATTAAAATTTAAAAATTAGGATAAAAATTAATCAATTTGGGTTGTTACATACACCCACTCTTCAAAAAACTTCGTCTCGAAGTTAGAGTAATTTACAATACAAGGGTTACGACACATGATTCATACATCCACTTCAAATAAGCAACATAATCAATTTAAAACACTTACACATACTAGTGTACATGTGCAAGGCATACATGTGTAGCTAGCACATAGAGGACTCGTACATGTACTAATGAAAATAATTATCACACCTAAAGTAATTCATGTATGCGTTCAATCCAATCAACAAGACCATTCATTTCATAAAAGATAGTAAACTATTTAAGTGTTCACGAAATTCCTCATTTACAATAATTTAGCACAAGCTACATTTGCTTAGATAATTTTAGTTTAGTTATGTAATTATAAATATACATATATACATTTTTATTTTTTTTCAAAAATAAAGAGGAAATCCAGAAACTCTTCTATAAGGAGAAATCCCCACACACTCTCAATTACTTGTATTCATCCTTCCTTCCTGACTTACTTCCATCTTCCATCCCTATCCTTCCTCTGCTGGACTATCTTGGAGCATCAACTATATTGACCTAACTCCAAATAGAACCTGTAAGAGGAAGTGTCAACTCTCTTAAAGAAGATAACTGGTAGTCATAATCACATGCCTAGGGGAGCGTGAGCTAACACCATCCTCCCATGACTCTAGGTTTCAGAGGATACACGGTGGGAAATGCCTCCACCCCTCCTAATAGGACTAGGGCCCACACCCTACAATATAATATACAGTGGCACCGTGTTGCTGGGAATTTTTTCATCGTTTATTCAGTTTTAGGCAGTCTCACCACCTGAAATCCTGCACTGGTCCACATATCATAGAAATGAATTCAAACCAATATAATTTCACATACAAAGATTCATAACATATTGTTTCTCGGTCGGTGGTATTGACATCCACCTTCATTATTGATGCCACACAGCCCCTCCTCAACCCGCAGGTCGGAAGGTCCACGCGCACAGGATTGTTCTTCTCTCCTTGGCCCAAAGAACTCTAAAATGTTCTTCTATTTCCATTTCAGAAAATCTGCACCCACAATCAACTTCAAGAAATTCCCCCTTGTACTTCAAGAGATTGGACTTCACACTTTCGCAAATCCAATGGTCAAGCGCCTTCTCTTTCAATTTCTGAAACCCGAAGACAGTCAATGTTGACCCTTCTTCTTCCTATTTCGGATTTCTTCTTATCATGATTTCAGCTGTCGTGATGTCGTGCAACTCATCTCCTCGACTCCCGAAACCTAATATACCGAAATGCCGATGCGCTTGCAAGGTTGACCTTTCAATGCCCCTTTACTCCGTCGTGACTTCGGACTTCACGATATCACGAATCCTAATGTAAATAATTCGGGTATTTACCCCACGAAACCCTGAAATGGTCAATGTAGTTGACTTTTTCACCCATAGTGTGCCACCTGTCTGCTTCGCTAGCTTCTATGGCCCACACACACGTTTCTCCGCCTTTCACGGCTTCGCGATCTAAACTGCCCAACCTTTGGCCTTCTACCTCGCGATCTCTGAATTCATGAGATCTATGGATCTCTGCCACCTGTCCCTTCCAAATGGACAGCTATGATCCACATGTCCTTTTTGTACTCTCCCTTTTTGCAACTTCGCGAAATTTTAATGCCATGCCTCGACCATCCAACTCACAAAATCTCGATAGGTTATTTCACAAGTGATCCAATGGTCCCTGGCTAGCTTGGATCGACGGCTTTGTCTCTCCTAAGATTAAACCTTCGAGAATACTCGTTGTAACTCCCCTGCTCTTCCGTGTGATCTAACGGTTCACAGGACTTCGCGAATCCCCCACAGAGAATTCCGACCGTCCGTTCTTTCCTTGAGAAATTGTTCTCCTATAGTCTAATGTCACTACACCTCCTTTCAAGATTTCAAGGTATTTGGTCTCTTGCCTTCCTTTGACTCCTTCGAAGGTTAAAATCCTTCAGTGCCTCCCCATGACTTTGAGTCTTTGAGAAAAACTCTTTCTCGCACTCCTTGTGGCAACCTTCAAACACTTCAAGTGTTGAACTCCTTCGACCCTGCGCACACCTGCAGCATCAGTCTCTCAATACTTTGCTCAGGTTCGCAACCCTAAGACTTTAATCGGCCTGCGCACTCCTTGTACGGCTCCTATGACTAACTGCACTTCTGAGTGAATGAGAACAATAGTCTTCCTATCTGAGCCTTCCAGAGACAAATCTCTGAACCCTTTGTCAACGCACTCCTTGCGGACAATTCGATTGCACTCCTTGCAGGAATCCTTGCTCAAATAGAGAAACAATTGAAACTCATTCTTACTTCCTCTTAGACTTCAAACATTCAACAAGAAATCATTCATGCATAGCATAAAAAACAAATGTACAACAGGAAGTAAACATCTATGAGCATGACATTCAACATACATGCATAGAGAACAAACACGACACCAAGAATTTTGAATCAAACTCTTTCTATTAATTCAAATATCTGTACATGGGTGTTTTTACACAATTCTCTCTTCTCTGCATGCTCTTGCTCTTCACTCATCTCTCTAATGTTACAATGATACAAGTGAGGGTGTCTATATCCATTTTCCCTCCAGCTCTAAAACTGTCAAATCTAGAAATTCAATTCTATCTACCTTCATTTATTATCATAATTGTCTTCTGTCTACTAAGGACGAGAGCGGATCGCTCAAGGTCCGTTTACATTTTACAAGTGTGCCTTCATTTAATTTTCTCATTTAAGGTTGGCGCATTAACTTCAAGAGAATTTCAAAATTTACGTTGGGCTTGTCCAGCTGTCCGATGTCTCCGCACTGGCTCGCTTGAGATGCTCCTACATCAATTATCATTATCCCTTGGCTATTTCATAGCCCAATGACCTGCAGATTAGTCTATAACACAAACTGATACATATCTATGCATTATCATCATGTAATTGCATACAACCATAATCTCAATTCCGTATCCACGTACCAAAAAATTAATATCAAAACTTTCAAGTTAGAAATAGATCTCATAATATCCCCATAATTCAATTGACGTTACTCGTTCCTAGAATTTTCATTTACATAATAGATTGCATCATATACATCATCATTCAAATAATATTTAAACATTCATAGAATTTACATTCTAATAACAGATCGCATCATATCCATCATCATTCAAATAACATTTAAACATTTATAGAATTTACATTCATGTAATAGATCACATCATATCCATCATCATTCAAATAACATTTATTCATAAAGGTTCCTACATCTTAAAATTTCAAGTGTATCATTAATAGTTTCACTGTGAATAGAAAATAAAAGTGATTAGGCCTCAAGTAATCCTAGTTGTCTAAGTCAAAAGGTGGTGTTACATACACCCAACCTTTGAGAAACATATTCTCGAGGTGGTAAAAAAAGTGAGGGATAATCTCGTTGTAATGTCTTGGCATCCTCCCAAGTAGCAGATCCTTGGACTATACTTTTCCCACTGGACCTTAACTTGGTCTACCAGATGGTTCCTGATTTGTTGGACTCTATGGTCCAATATGCGTAATGGTTCTACCGTGAGGGTTCCTGTGTCCGATCCCTGCAATTCCTTCCAATTTAGTTTATGTGATTCATCAGCAACATAATGACGTAGAATAGATACATGAAAAATATTATGATTTTTATGTAAGTGGGGTGGAAGTATGAGGCGACATGCAACGGGTCCAATTTTCTCTTGGATTTTGAATGGTCCTAAAAATTGAGGTGACAACTTTGTCCCCTTCCTGAACCGAATGGTACTCTTATTAGGCCTGATATGAATGAAAAATTTCTCTCCCACTTTATAACTTTCGTCAGTCCTATGTGCATCAAGATAACTTTTATGTCCATCATATTCTTTTTTTAGTCGCTGCCTAATTTGAATCACCTATTCCTCCATATTTTGAATCAATTCTTTCCCAGCTGTCACTCGGTCTTATGTCCATCATGTTCTTCTTTTAGTCGCTGCCTAATTTGAATCACCTATTCCTCCATCTTTTGAATCAATTCTTTCCTTCCATACAGAGATTCATAGGGTGGCATTCCAATGGAGCTATGAAAATTGTTATTGTAGGTGAACTATACCAAAGGTAGGTACTTCTCCCAATGGGTTTGATTATCCAAAACATACATCCTAATCATGTATTCCATAACCTGATTTACTCTCTCAGTTTTCCCATCTGTTTCATGATGATAAGTTGTGCTTAAGTTCAACTGAGTCCCCAATGTTGACTGCAAACTTGTCCAAAACCTGGAAGTGAATCTGGAGTCCCTATCTGAAATGGTCTTCTTGGGTATTTTGTGCAAACAGATGACCTCACTTACAAACACGCATGCCACATTGGTGACATCGTAAGTGTCTCTAACCGGAATAAAATGAGCACTCTTGGTCAACTTATCAACTACCACAAGGATGGCATTGTGTCTATGATATGTGAGCGGAAACCCCACAACAAAATCCATAGAAATGACTTCCCACTTGGACATAGGAACATCATGTGGTTGTAGGAGTCATGTCGAGCGATGGTGGTCGAATTTCACTTGTTGAAACTCTAGGCACTTGGCAACAAAATGGACTACATCACGCTTCATGCCTACCCAAAAGAAGAGATTCCTCATGTCTGCATACATTTTCTTCACACCCGGATGTGCACAATAAAGTGCTCTATCGGCTTCCTTCAGTATGATACTTTGAATATCCCCACCTTCGAGGATGTACATCCTTCCTCGATATATTAATAGTTCGTCTGTTTCCAGGCTATATCCTTCATTCTTTAGATCTAATTGCCTCCCTCTCTGGAGGTTTGAAGTAACCTTTAAATACCAACTGTCTCCACGGAGTTGCGTCAACACATGTTCGCTCAGATTGAATTTTAAGGGTACCAAGGAGAAGACACGTGGTCTCCTACTCAAGGCATCGATGACCACACTTTATTTTCCCTTGATGTATGAAATACGAAAATCATACTCACTCATAAACTCACTCCATCACCTCTACCTGGCATTAAGATCCATTTGAGTGAAGTGATGTTTTAAACTTTCATGGTCCATTTTGATCTCAAAGTTTTTCCCCACTAGATAGTGCCTCCAAAGTTTCAGAGCTAGCATTATAGTTTCCAACTCTAAATCATGAGTAGTGTAAATCTCCTCATGTTTCTTCAACTTCGTTGACACATAAGCTATCGCTCCTCCATCCTGCATTAGCATGCCCCCCAACCCTTTCTTTGAGGCATCCATGCAGACTGTGAAGTATTTTTCCATATCCGGTACTCGTAGAATTGGTGCACTAGTTAGTAACCTCTTAAACTCAATGAATGCAATATCACATTCTTCTGTCCATTCATACCTGACCCCCTTGCGCTGCAATGTGGTGATTGGTTTCGCTATTTTAGGGAACACTTCCACAAATCTTCAGTAATAACCTGCTAGCCCCATGAATCTTCTTACCTCATGAGTATTTTTTGGCACTGGCCATTCCATAATGGCCTTTACCTTTTCTGGGTCCACAAAGATTCCTTCACTGGAAATAATATGACCTAACTAGTGAATTTCTTTCTGGAAGAAAGAACACTTCGAAAATTTTCCATACAATTTGTTCTCTCTAAGGCATGACAACACCACTCGCAAGTGCTCCTCATGCTCTCTTTCGTTCTTGGAATAGATGAGGACACCATCCAGAAAGACCTGTACAAAGTGCTCTAAGTACTTTCAAAATACACCATTCATGAGGCTTATGAATACTACTGGCGCATTGGTCAAACCAAAAGGTACTACAATGAACTTGTAATTCCCAAACCGAGTTTGAAATGCAGTTTTAGGAATATCTCCTTCCTTAATCCTTAGTTGGTGATACCCTGATCGTAGATAAATTTTTGAGAACACTACTACTCCTTTCATCTAATCAGAGAGATCATCTATCTGTGGCATTGGGTACCTATTTTTCACTGTAGCATGATTCAAGTCCCTGTAATCTATACACAGTTGTAAAGAACCATCCTTATTATTCACAAAAATTACTGGTGCATGCCAAGGTGAGACACTGGGCCTTATTAGCCCTAAGTCGAGTAGTTCTTTCAATTGCATCTGCAACTCACAAAGTTATGGCACTGTCATCCTATACAGAGTCTTGGAAATTGGTTCTGCACCAAGTTTCAACTCAATAGTAAAATCAGGCTCCCTCTCAGGAGGTAACCCTAGCAACTCGTTCAGAAAAACATCCTTAAACTTTGATAATACTCGATACTGATCGAAGGAGAGTCCTTTCCCTTCATTCACTACTTCTACTACATATAATTGACAACCTTGCCTCATGCAATGTTTAACCTTCATGGTTGAGATAAAGCGTAGAGACACCTTCCTTTGTACACTATGGATCTCTACTGACCTTCCTTCATCGTCATTACAAAGCACCCTTTTTGCGACCCAATCTACCATAGCTCGATGGTATTCCAACCAATCCATTCCGATGATTAGGTCATACATCCCGAGAGAAGTGACATACACCTTCAACCTAGTAGTACATACTCCCAGGTCTACTAGCCAATTATCAGCGCTAGGTCCTGCCGCTTATTTTTCCCCCAAAGACAAGTAGACTTTTTTAAAGTCATTGTGCTTGCAGGCTGCCAACCCACACTTTCTAATGCATAATGTGAAATGAAACTATATGTAGCACCAAAATCAAAATAAAATTTAACATTGACATGAATTATCGTACATGATGAATCCACCACTATGGATTGATGCTCTGCATGGAGGTTATTAACCGCTGCATAGATCTGTTGGCTACTACTCGCTCTTCCCATCATAATCTTTCCTTCTCTATGCATAAAGCCTACTTGCGACTCTAGACAATCACGCTGGTAATGAGGTCCTCCGCACCCCCAACAAGTAACTCAGGGGTGGTACCTGGTAGGTGGCCTAGTGTGGGTGGTGCATTTTGGTGGAGCGCAATGAGAGACTTTTCTCAATGAGTCATAAGACCTAAATTTATCTTAGGCCCTCGTGGTCTCCTCCCTGGAGCTTACTCTTATGGTCGTGGGTTCGAGCAACCAGGGATAGAGTTTGCAACCAGAATGGTAACTTTGGTTTGTAGTGTAATGTGGTTGCCCCTTGTGGGCTTACTTCACGAGATCTCCTCCTCTTTGCTCATGGTTTGGTGTTGGGAGGTTCTGGTGCATAGTGTATGGTTTCTTTCCCCTTGTGGGCTCGTTTCTTAATGTAACTAGTCTATTTTAATTAGTCATAAATCCCATCCAAATCTCGTTGATTAACCATGCATTATGCGAATCTAACCTTTACATTAATCATCTTTACTCTGACTAATCAACATATTTATTCAAATTTTTTTTTTAAAATAATTTAATTGCATAAATCTAAATACTAAATAAAATAATAATTTAATTTCTAAAATTAAAATAAATAAAATTGTAATCTCTTTTATTAAATAAATAAATACATTTTATAATTCAAGATTACAAACAATTAATGAATTATAATCAAATGTGGAAACTTTCATATTCAAAGAATTAATTAGTTAACTAATATTAATATATATCAACTTAATATATTAAATATTATACAAAATTAAAAATATAATAATAATAAACCTAATATTATATCACATTAATGCTATAATGCATAACATTTGAGTAGTAATATCACCTATATATTTTCACTAGACAACAATAGTCCAAATGCAAAGAATTAGGATAGAAGAAGGTGGCTTTAATATAACCAACTTAGAAGAAACTTAACACTAAAGCTTCGTGTAATATGTTCCAATCCTCCTAGTATGGTCTAATATAAATTATCTACATCGCCATGGGTAGCAACAATCACTAGCATGCAAGCCTATACAGATTGATGCCAATTACTATCTTTTGTAGATTGATGTCAATTGCTATCGTTTTGGTAAAAATGCCTAGAGATGTTCAGTTCAACAACTACTTTTGCATGCATCCAATGCCTTCCTGACATGCCTTCAACATAATCAATTTTGATTGGAAATGCGGAGAAAGGACACTGCTAGAGTTTCTAGACTCCTAGTATCTTGTGACTCCTCCGTCATGAAGTTATCAAAGCTTTTTATAACCATACGAGAATTCCATGGCTGCTTAAGCCCTAAACCCTCTATCATTTGCGTTTTATCAAATTTAGAGTGCATGAAAAGTCTTCAGAAGCTTAGCGTGCATGATAAGTCTTCAAAAGCTTATCTTTGTAGAAAAGCATGTTACTTATGATTGCCCCACTAGCAGCCACCTCAATTTTGATCCATGTATGGGTTGTATCTCTTAAAAGATAAGGGCGTGAGGGAGTAAGTACCATTCTTTAAATGAAGAACTACAGTGATAGCCACATTAGAACCGATTTTGGGAATGCATGGTAGTAGCCAGTTCCATATCTTTTTGGCGCAGTGGACACCATGCTCATAATAGAATTCACTATTATCACTCTAATGTGTTCCTGCTCCATAAAATTCACTATTATTGGTCCAGTCCATCATCACCGTATAGTATTTTTTTTATTATGTTGCGTTGCTTTATGTTTTTTATTGGGGTAGATGCCAAGGCTGCAGGTGCCATGAAAAAGGAATTGCTAGTCCCCGTGGAGTCTTGCAGGCTTGAATCCCCGCCCCTCATGTTGAAGGCCATTCAGGAGGTCGTCATTTACATTCACCTGTTTCAAAATCTTGATCTTTTCCAGGAATTTGAGCAACCCACAATCTTTGGTGATACAATTTCAGATGGTTTGTAGTCATATTTTATCACAATTCATAACCTGCATGGATATAAATCCAGCAAGCCACAAATTACAATAATGAATTTCGGCAACCCCCAATTTGTAGCTATAATTTTCAAAAACCTACAAAGCATAGTGAGCACTTCATTAATTCTAAATTCAAAGTCATGGGTAAGTTACCGAGGGCTATTTTCTCTATTCAATTGTAAAGTCTACAGTTTGTGTTTGGTATTCTTTGGAGGCTGGTAGAAGCCGATCTCCTTCTTGCCATTGTACGAAGCCTATGTTTATTAGGAGTCATGGTTGGTAATGATCTCAATCTCGAAAATGTAACAAAGGTGCATGCACTGTTTTGTTCTGTGTTAATGTTGTTTGTAGGCTATTTGGTTAAGCCTTTGAGGTTACTAAACATTTTTTCTTCTTGCCAACGGCTAGAAAATAGAACCCACATCTTTTGAAGTTCATCATACTGAAGAAAAACTTGACCATAAATTCCAATCCTCATCAAGTGTTTCTAGATCTCGTGTCCCTACCTGTGTTTTGCATGCAAGTGTATTGTTGTTTGGAGTTTGAATTGTGGGTTTTGTCACCTGTGAGATGAAATTAGTTGTCTGATATTTGTAATTAGTATTTACATGAGCCTTTGTCAGGAATCCAAAAGTGGAACTTCTGAGTCTAACAATCCTCAGATCCATAAATTTCTGCTCCGAATCCAAACTAAAATATTTATCAAAACTTAAACAGGGGCATTCATCTTCAATAATAAAATTTCAATGTCAAATCTATGAGTGAAGTCATAAAATATAATTTTAGAGATAAATAGCTAAATTCAACTCCATGATCATATTATGAAATATCGAGACAGGTCTGGTAAACTGTTCTCACAAAATATAGCACAGGTGATCACAAAGCATGCATGTGGTGGGTATTTACAACACACACATATCGCACAAAGAGAAAATCTTGTTGTGGGTGGTGAAGCCCCAATTTCATTTTTGAAACCAGTCTCTGATACCATGTGTAAGGTCTCTTCCATCAGAGCCTTATAAAACATAAGTTAAATTAGAGAAATGTTATCCTAACTTCTTTACAATTCATTTATTCATCATATAACCATGTTCAGCAGAATTAAAATTTATGGGCAACATGATATTAAACCACATATTCAGCATAATTGTTATGAACAATATATAAATAATGAACAACAACATAATAAAACATCATAATAATGATGATAATAAAATATATCTACCTCAACCTAATGATGTTTGGTTGATGTTATTCCGAAGCTCTGCCCAAAACTGACTAACCTCCCAGCCAGCTAGGAACAACCTATCTGGCTCCCTAGCTCTAAGATTTCTTATGGTTTCCTAGCCTCCAAGCCCAAAATTCCCAGCAACAGGTTCCCCTTGTGAAAGTCCTCAAGAAATCTCCTCAAGCAAGCTCCTAGTAAAACCATAAATACAGATACAGTCCCAAAACTATTTTTCCATCCACCTTCTCCCTCTATCTTTCAAAAATTCTCTAACCAAAATAAAAATGAGAGCCCCTCTTCCAAGTGCTCCCCTCCTCTCTTATCCTCCTCCAAGTCCTCCTCATAAATCCCCCAACATCCTTATCCTCCCATTAATTCCCCAATAACCTTATCCCCCCATAAATTACTTCACCCACTTTTAATAATAAAACAATAAAAGTCTCATTTACTATATTTTAATAATTAATTAAATTCAGATTTAAAAATTAGGATAAAAACTAATCGATTTGGATTGTTACAAGCAGAAAGAATTTTACAACTAGTTCACAGTGATGTTTTTGGACCTTTTTCGGTCCCATCATTGGGAAAATCTATGTACTATGTCTCATTTATAGATGACTTCTCGAGGAAAACTTGGATATAATTCCTCAGGAAGAAATCTAAAGTCTTTGACAGGTTTAAAGAGTTTAAGGCTCTTGTTGAGAATCAAACAGAGAATAGAGTTAAGGTGTTGAGGACAGATAATGGCGGAGAGTTCAGCGGGAATGAATTTGAAGAATTCTGTAAGAAGTGTAGTATAGCAAGGCAGAAGACTACTCCATATACACCTCAACAGAATGGAGTTGTAGAAAGGATGAACAGGACGTTGATGGAAAAAGAAAGGTGCATGCTTAGTGGTGTCGGGTTAGGGAAAGAATTCTGAGCAGACGTAGTGGATACTGCATGTTATCTGGTCAATAGATCACCCTCATCAACGTTGAATGACAAGACTCCACAAGAGGTATGGACTAGTAAGGAACCTTCTCTCACACATCTTAAGGTATTTGGTTGCGATGCATATGTTCATGTTCTAAAGGAAAACAGGAGTAGGCTGGATAAGAAGGCTAAAAAATGTATCTTTATTAAATATAAAGATGGTCTCAAAGGTTATAAGCTTTGGAACCCAGAAACTAAGAAGGTAGTGTATAGCCGAGATGTGGTATTTAGAGAAATGAAGGATGTTGTTAAACATGAAGTCCTACCAAGTAAGGAAGAACNAGAGAAGATAGAGTTTGATTTAAAGGATGATGAATCAGACTACAGAAGAACATGAATCAAAAGAAGAAGATCCTCATACTCTACTATTGAGGAGATTGGTTCAAGAAAGAAGGCTACCAGAAAGATATAGTCCATCTGATTTTCATTCAAATTTTGTTTTTTTCTATTACTGATGATGATCCTAGAACTGCCAGGGAGGAAGTGGATTTAGAGGATGGAAATCTCTGGAAAAGGGCCATGGAATAATAAATGGCATCTTTGTATAAGAATGAGGCTTGGGATCTAGTGGAGTTTTCAACTTGAATAAATCCCATTGATATCAAATGGGTATTTAAAAAGAAGCTGAATGCAAAAGGAAAAGAGGAGAAATACAAAGCTTAGTTAGTAGCAAAGGGTTACTCCCAGGTTGAGGGAATTGATTTTGGTGAGATTTTTTCTCCTGTTCCCAGGTTAACCTCTATAATATTTATGTTATCTGTTGTTGCTGCATTTGATTTTTAAGTAGAACAGATGGATGTGAAGACATCATTCCTGCATGGGGATCTGGAAGAAGATATCTATATGAAGCAACCAAAAGGTTATGTTGTGAAAGGAAAGAAGGAGTTGGTATGCAAGCTGAAAAAGTCCATGTATGGATTAAAACAATCACCATGAATGTGGTATCAAAAATTTGATACTTATATGTTGGGGCTTGGCTTCACAAGAAGCAAAGAAGATCACTGTGTGTATTTTAAATTAATTGGTGATCATTTGATTTATTTGGTCTTATATGTGGATGACATGTTGCCGATAGGGAACAACAAGGAGATTATCCAGGATTTGAAAACTCAGTTGTCCTCTAAATTTGACATGAAGGATCTCGGTGATTCAAATTTCATTTTGGGCATGGAAATTAAAAGAGATCAGAAAAGGAGGAAGCTTTGGTTAAATCAGAGAAAATATATCGAGACAATATTGTAGAGATTTAATATGTAGGAATGTAAACCGGTCAAGGTTCCTATTCCTGTTGGTGTAAATTTATCTGCGGATCAGTGTCCCAAGACACATGAAGAAGAGGAGGACATGTCTCATGTTCCATATGAAGAACCCTGTTTATCATTCAAAGAAAAAGCACATTGATGTTCAGTATCACTTTGTGAGAGACATGATTGAAGAAACGAAAGTATCACTAATGAAGGTGGACACTTTGAAGAATGTTACGGAGTCATTAAAAAAATATGTGAGCACTGAGAAGTTCTCTTGGTGTAGAGGATCCATGGGCATTGCTGCCATGGATTGTTGACTATTTAACCCTGTAACCCCCTGTATGCAAAGAAAACAAGAAGTGGGAGAATGTTGGGTATGTGTTATATTATTTGCATGAGTAGTAGTGTTTGAGTGCATGCGTCGGGTGCACAGGGGGGCGGAGCCCCCCGCATGGGGGTTCGGGGGAAACGCCTCTGAATATTTTTTTCTTCCTCGGGAAATGTGTCACCTGCCTTGAGAAACATGTCATGTATTTAGGTGGTTTTTCGTCACATGGTTTTTTCTGATGGTTTTCTATTTTCGGTTAAGGAATTAGGGTTTTGGACTAATCCAGGTCATTGGTTTAGGGTTTTGGATGTCACTAGCTCCTATGTATATTGTATTGTAAACAATGTATCACCATGAATGAATATAGAATATGTTGGTTTTCCCTGTTTGGGTTTCCAAGGGAAAAATCTATGTGTAATGTTTGTATTTTCCATTGTATCTTTTATGCTCTTTTTCTGAATATATGTTTGTAGTAGATATTGTACAAGGTTAGGATTTCCAATGATAAAAAATAAATATCATGACTCAAATTCATTGGAAATACCAGACTAAATGTGCTTTAGCCTCATCATGTGGTCTTGGTTATGTGAGCTACAAAATCAATCACTAATGAATATTCAAATTTTAGGGTTTTCTATTGATAAAGGCACGGTCCTTATCATGAAACACAAAGGATTGTTTATTTATTGCTCAAAACATGTTTCTAAAGTGATTGATAGCATGATTATTGTTGTTTTCTTATAAAGACGAGATATGTATTGTTATCACAAACTTTGGTTTTATTGTTATCGACTGTATTCAAAACAAAGAGTATTGATAATAGATGCCTTCAAGATATTTTAAGTTTTTTTCTTACCAAACCTTATTTGTCAGAATATACTTAGATCATATGACAGGGTATCACACATTTTGAGTTAATGATCTTGGTATTTGTGAGGTACCACGAAAGACATTTATGTAGATCATATTGTGATTTATAATAATCACACAACATATTTATGAAATATTCTGATCTAATTATAGTTCTTGGAAATACTTATCGTTCCAATCGATTTAATCTTGAAAAATCCAATTTTATATGGCATCACTATCATCACTTCAGGATTATCATCGGTTGATTGTTTCACTCATGGTTTTCAAAGAAATTAAAAAAAGAACATTTAGTTTTATGGCTCGACAATGCGATGATTAAACTTCCATGTCAACTATTTAGAATATCCCATCACCTCTTAGCGCTCAAGAACCTTGGATCGAGATGTTCCCTCTTGTTGGGAGGTGGTAAAAAATGCATGTCAAAAAATGACGCTAAAAGGAGGGCTAGACTGATAATATGGCCTTGCAGAGTTTTTTTTTTAAATGTATTTAATTTCTCATGACTCCTGCCCAAATCACCGTATGGGAACATGCTTTCAATTTTTCACTACCAAATATTTCCAATAAGAACAGTCTTAACGAAATGTTTGTAATCTATGCATCTTTAACTAGTGGATGGGATAAAGGAACTAAACAGGTTAAAGGGAAACCATGTTGAGTCTATAAACGCATGCTGGCATAAGTGGGTATGCCTGTGGAATTGAATTCTATTCTTTATAACCAACTGTTTCCTGATAATTTTTCTTTCCCCCAACTTATTATTGGCAAAGTTTATTTTTTTGTTTATCATTAATTAGTAAATGGGTTTATCTTATTCTTCCTTAAAGTTTTGATAAAGAATAATTTGAATTTTCAAAAACAGTATGTGTCATTTTTAAGAATGAGAGATGAATTTTTTTTGGTATATCTAGTTTGTTTTGCATTTATGAAACATCATAACCCTTTCTACTTCCCGAACATCTTGTGTTTCATATTGCAATGGTGGTGTAACAACCTCTTCATTACGACATCAAACAAGTGAGTACATTAGTGGTGATTTAAATATTTTTTTAAACAATTGTTAGGACAAATGATATGCGACAATAACATACATCAATATTTTACGCATTCAATCTCATCACACCACTACACAACAAGAATCTAAATACAACATCACTATTATTCAATATTAACCATAACACATCAAGATCACAACAAATATCTACATGTCCAACCTATCCTGTAAGGTTTGGACCTCTAAGACACATGATGAACACTCAAGTCCAGGATTCATCTAATTGATTTTGACCATTTAAGGTCTCATGACTTGTGACTGTACTGAAGAACGAGAAAATGTCTAGTTCCCTTAGCCAAAATCATACTTTGAATTTCATGAATAAAACAACAATAATACCCACCATAAATTATTTAAACATAGAGTCTAATCTACTACGATTTAACAATCATTTATGCATCATTCATGTGAACTTGTAATGACCTTCATCCTACTGAACAATAAAAATAACTTAGAAGACAAATTCTAGTTATAATTTTATCTTATCCTTTAAGTTAATCATTACATATTCATAATTCATTTAATGTGTAGACTTAATAAATTTATTATATAACAGTCGTTAATTCCTTTATTTATTATTATTTCATTGTTTACAAAGAAAAAAAAATAACACCACTCATTATGGAAGTACTTGAATGCTAACCAGTTTCTACCTTTACAAATTAGTGTAACATATTCAAAATAACTATATTGTAATTTTCAATAATAATTAAATAATTCAAAATTTATAACTTCCATATATTATAATATTTATTATACTCATTTTTAACCCTATTAAAACAATTAACAAATAATATCATTACAATAGGGTTTCATACCAACATTATATAAGGAATTACAATCGCTACTAGTAATTTAATCATTCAACCTTGTAAATATTTTATAATTAAATCACCCCTTATCTATTTAATCTATTACCCTAACACTTAACAATTCTCATACAATATACAAAGGGATTAATTTAATTTAATACTTTTTTTTTCCACGTGAAAAAAATTGCTCCTTATATTCAAAAGAATATAAAATGTTTACAGCAGCGAGTTAAAAAATCAGCTACAACAGCCATTCAACAGCCATTCAAAATACAGCTACAGCAGCAAATCAAAGATGGAAACCATTACAACAGCAAATCAATTCGAATCTTCGAAATGCAGAGATCGAATATTAGCAAAGGTTTATCAAATATAGCAAATTCGTCAATGATCTAAAGTAGCTGTGCTGGAATCAAATCAGAGATTTATTTTGTAGGAAAGTCCTTCCTGACCGTCCTCCCAAAATGAGAAGAGAATTTGATTCGGTGGAAGGTGCAAAGCCTTTTTTGAGAGCGAGTCTGCCACTTTGTTATCCTCTCGGAAAATGTGCTGGAAAGAAAGCTTTCTGAAGAGAAGAGAAGTTTCTTTGGTCCGTTCCATCCAGCAAGAAAGAGCTGCTACACGTAAGTCTGCCAATCCATTCAGCCAATCAATTGTGATTTTGGAGTCACCGAGGAGCAGCAAATCGTCGGT
>ML786038.1:417864-440624 GCA_009831015.1 Picea engelmannii | reverse complement strand
AGATGGCTGAGACTGTTCGATAACTCTTTTCAAGGAGGTTTGTTTCAGAGGTCCTCCGACCCCTCTGATGTTGATGGATAGTATGATCATGATTTACCTCGTGCAAGTGCTTTAAGGCCTCTAAGCGCCCCTGGGGTTGGAACTGGTGTAGAAGAATCCGCTGATGTCGAGCCAGTCAAAATCTTTTTCCTAGCACTGCGAGTTTTTAAAGGAGAGAGTTCCTGTCCAACTCCTCTGGACCAGGTCGGGTCTGGGAAAGTAGAAGGAAATAGTCTAGAGGAAGAGGGATTATCTGCGGTTCTTCCTAAACCTACTGCAGTAGAGTTGCCATGATATGTATGGAGAGGGAGAGATTCAAAAGGTAGAGTGGAATCAGTGGGCAAGTCCCGAATAATGGAATCTAGTTGTGTATCCGAGAGGGGAGGTTCAGTAAAACCGGCTAGGGTGTAAAACTTGCATTGGGTATATCTTTATATAATAATAATTTGTTTTTAAAGAACAAGTTGAGGGATAGTAACGAGTTGAAAACACATATATAAGAACCTAAAAATGCACATAATGAATCCAAGGAATAATTGGACAGGTTTTTGCTATCAAATAAATATCAAATAAATAACGACAAGCTCTTATTCCACATAGTTAATATTAATTTTATTCAAAATTATTCACATCCGAAGAGTGGCACAACCTATGTGAAAGTTAATTTTAGAAGCGGTGACGTGCAGTCACGAGCTGAGTCCCCATAAATATCATTCGAAGTGCTCTTAACAGTGATGAGTGGAGTATAGAAAACACATAATCCTACAGGAAAAAAATAAAATCTCAAGATGCACTTAACAATGCTCCTGATTTAATGGCATGGTAGGTAAGTAGTCTCATCTTGAGACAATAAAATTTTGATTGGATATGATCAGGTAAGAGTGTCGGGATGAAATGACATTTGTTTTTTTCTCGGAAATCAGTTTTTACAAATTGAAATAAAACCAAGGATTACTTTAGATTTTTTTTTTATTTTTTTTTGTACCGGGGGAATCGGCAACTGGCGGTTCTCGTACTCGCGTGACACGGAGTCGATCCCCATCAGCTACCACTATAACCCTAGGTGCTACCACCCAGCCCACAAGAATGGCGCACAAGTAAATCCTGATGAGAATCGAACATAAAACTTCATTTTACAAATTTCCTTCCATTTACACGGCACTTGCCAATCCGTCTACACCCGTGCGAGCAAAGATTAACTTAAATTAATGAAAGTTAGACTTCCATATTTTTCCATTAGAGGCCAAATTACTACTAGTCCGACAACCCAAGGTATCTATATTCAATATCATGTTTGTCGATACCTTCTTTCAGAACACCCTTGTAATCAATAGGAATATGACAATAATATAGTGTTAAAAATTCTCATACACATGCTAATTAAATATTCAAAAGACTATGATTAAAGAGGAACCCTTCAACAGACTAAGAATAGACCGGTTATCATAATTTAGATAACTTGTGAAATGACTCTATGCATTAACTTTTATTTACAGTAGTTATAACTTATTTTGTTTTTACTAGCCCACGGTAGTCAACTTTTTATAATCCACAGAGATTCTAGAACAATAGCTTTGGAAACTAAAATGCGTGGAAGCGATAGAAATTAAGCATTTTTTTTTTTTTAAGAAAAATGTTTGTTTGGAACCTTGATGGGACCCAATAAATATATCCGTAATAAAAAAAATTCCATAATACCCCTAATACCGAAATTGAAACTTCAATGTCTAAGAGTTTTTTTTCCATAAAAATTAAATTACATATTCAAGATGTTCCATTTGACAAAAAAAATTGAAACAATTAAATATCGTAAACAAAAGTCACATATTAGGAGTTTTATTCAACTAGAGGGTTTTTTCAAGGTCCCTTCTTTCTCTTGCTAATCCCACAACTTCACTACTACTTCATAGTCAACTCTACGACTATTCTTCTTCCCCCTTAGCACCTTGAGCCATAAAAGGGCCACACACAAGACACCAAAAAAAATAGCTCCAAGCTTGCCTTGCAAGGTAGAGCTTCCACTCTTTCTTTAATCTTGGTATCCCAAATATTACAATTAAAACACAATCCACAATAATTTTGACAACATAACCTTACCAAGAATAAGTGAGATCTATTTTCCTTCTTTGCCATTTGTTTTATAGAAATTTTCTCACTCACACATGTCATCATGCACAAATAATTAAATTTTTAGATTAAATTAATTATGATTATTCATCCACAGACTTGTCACACTCTCCCTAAGTTGCACAAGTAATTACCATTTTTATTTTATTTAAAAGACAATTTCCCTCACATTCCCCAATGTGTTCCTATTTTCATTCTTAGTTGTCCCTTTGTTCCTAACTAGATATTAGTTATAGTTGGAATATGAGTCTTCTTCTAGTTAAGGTAGCTTTACTCTAGATACTATTCTATGTGTACACCTATTCTCTCATATTTTTTTCCTTTCTAGTTTAGAAATCATTTTTTGTTATTTTCATGCACACATGTGCAATTTATCCAATCTTTATATTGCATTCCCCTTTTTTCCTAGAGTTTAATTATTCTCCAATCTTTTAACTTATGTCATAATTCATTTATTCCCTTAATTAAATTTAGACTTAGACTTAGTTTCAGACTTGGGCTTAGAATTTTATTGGGATTTATAATTAATATTTTCTTTGTTTAATTAATTATTTTAATACAACAAGGTATAATCATTTAAATGTTTTCTAGGACACCTAGAATTATTGACTCAAGCTTTTAATTATGTGATGTTCCCTTCAAGACACACCTCCATGCTCCAAGGGTGCCACTTGCCTTCGACTAGTTTCAATAATTTTTCCAACCCTTGGAGTCATCACTCCACTCGGTCGACCTTGTGAGAGACTAAAGGATTCTAAGAAATAAGGACTTTGCCTTATTACACACCCCTTAGAATCTTCGTGAGTGACTGTCACAGTTTGTCATCATGACATTGTGGACCTATCAAATTAGGTAATAATTAACTTATGGTTTAGACCATAGAGGGAGTGCTAATAGGCTATGACAGGGATGCTACCACACCTCTCCCTCAATGTATGGTTTTTTTATATGGCCCCTCGACTCCTTATGTGAGTCAGATTAGAAGGCAACATCAATCCTACATCCACTGACAAAAACACTGTCAATAATCCATATATGTAAATCATATTGAAATCAATCATGTGTCACATATGCATAAAATGAAATACTCCAAAAAAATATAGCCCACTCTCTAATTCGATCCAGAGTCCAAGGAAGTTCATCGATGCCATCAATATCCATAACCTTTCATGTGCCCTCCACACTCAGGAAAACTCATCAATAACATTTGTCAATAGACACATCAATATAAAAATAAGTCACGACACAATGTCATCATCATATATAACCCATAATCGAAATGAAATGATAATATACCATAATCGGATCACTTGCATGCAAGTGTCCTCAAAGAATAAGTCAATAACAGTTTACTCAGTAGAGCGGGTTGTTACATACACCCCCTCTTGATTTAAAATTCGTCTCTAAGGTTGTAAAGTATATAAATGCAAGTAAAAAAATGTATCGACATAGATATATATGTCTAATATATCAAACAAGTGAGGAAACTATTGACGCGTATCATATGCGTCCTCCTAGATAGTTGAGTGTGGACTATAGTTTCCCCATAGGACCTTGACCTGATCGACTACTGGAAATTGTAGTTGTTGAATGCGATGGTACAAAATATGGATTGGCTATGCCATGACAACACACTCGTCTAACACTTGCAAAGAAATCATGTCAACTTGCAAAGAAATCATGTCAATAACATGTGAAGGATCACAAATATAATGTCTCAAAATAGATACATGAAATACATCATGCATATGCCTCAAATAATCAGGAAAGGCTAGTCGATAAGCCACGAGTCATTTCTTTTCCACAACTTAAAAAGGTCCTACAAAACTAGGGGAGAGTTTAGCAGCCTTTCCAAACTTGATCGAACTCTTGTGCAGTTTTACCTGCAAGAAATCTCTATCACCAACTTCATAATGTGGTCAACGCTATGCCCATCATCATAATTTTTTTTTGATCTTGTGTTTCTTTAATGCTATGTCTTATCGATTACATTTGTTCTTCCATTTCTTGAATCACTTCTGGTCCTACCAGGAACATATCCTCAATTCAATCCCAACTCAATGACGTATGACATGGTCACCCGTAAAGAAACTCAAAACATTCCATCTTAATGGTACTCTAATAGTTTTTGTTGTATGCAAATGCTACTAGTGGAAATAAATATTCCCAATGTTTTTGTTGATCCATTACATACATGCGCAATATATCCTCCAAAATTTGGTTCATTCTCTCTGTTTTTCCATATGTCTTAGGGTGATACGTTGTGCTGAAATTCAGTTGCATTCCCAAAGCCTCTTGTAAACCAGTCCAAAACCATCCTGTAAACATCGATCATCGATCATATATGATCCTTCTTGGTAATCCATGTAATCTCACAATATCGTTGACAAATACTCTTTCTATGTCCATCACCTGATAGATTGTACATACTAGGATAAAGTGTGCACTCTTCGTCAAAGTGTCCACTACCACGAAAATTGAATAATTCCCCATTGTCGTCAGTGGAAACCCAATGATAAAATCCATATAAATGACCTCCCATTTTGATTATGGAATAACGTGTGGTCATAAAAATCCTGCTAGATTTCTATGTTCAACCATCACTTGCTAACATTCTAGTCATCTCGCCATGTAACTAACTATGTGTGCTTTAATTCTCTTCCAGAAGAATAAAGGATTAAGGTTTTCCTTCATCTTCGTGACTCTCGAATGAGCCATGTACACTAGTCAATGTGCTTCACTTGTGACATCCCCTCCCCAAAAAAATTATCTTTAAGTTGGAAATTTCTTAGGAAATTAATTTCCATTTTTGGCAAATTCGAAATTGGAAACTTTTTTCCATTTATGATAATTTCAAATTTTGAATTTGGTTAATTGTAATTAATGATTTTGACTGTTGGGAAGATATCTTATTTGACCCAACTAACTACTTGATTATGACACTTATATTAAAAAAAATATTTTATAATTACTACTAGAGGAAAAATGGAACAACTATGTTGAAATCAACTAACCATGACTCCATGAGTGGGGAACATGTTGGAACTACCTCAAGGCTGATTGTTACAAGTGGAAAATCTAGAATTTGGCCATGGGCAGCCCCTGAAAATTAGGGATTTGGAAAGATGCGAAAATTCACAAGAGGGAAAAAGACCTAGACACTTTTTCTTTCAGATATATAGCATATGGGAGGAGGCAGGATGTTGCCTAGTATGTTGGGGAAAATTATTGATTTCCTGCTCCTATGAACACTACTTCATGAGTGTGAGGCAAGGAGAAGACTATCGAAATATGAAAGGCATTTGTTGAGGAGGAGTTTCGAGTTAGCCCTCATGGATTCATGGTCAGGCTAGGGGGTGAATAGGACAAGTGATTTGGCTGCCCTGTTTTAAGGTTGGGAGGAATGTGGTTGTTCCCTTTGTCTTCCAGTGAATTGGTTAATATATGTTATCATATTCCTTCTTTGTTTGAATGCTATATGGTTAAATAACAGATGCAATGCATCTGTTAATTCTGAATTGAAATAATACTATGGACGAAAGATCAAATTGAATGTTATTGAACTTAAGGACCGATAGAATGTCTCTAAATTGGTTCTAAATAAATTATGTATGTTGTATCTTATTGCTAAGTGAATACTAATTTTCGTAAATATACTAGTTGAAAGAATATGCCTGTTCAAGCTTCTGGAAGAATAATTTTGTAGGTTAGTTTATTGTTGTAATGAAATAAAAGATGTAGGTGAAAACCTCACAACTAAATTGTATTTACAGATTAGAACTACGTAAGTACGCAATGTGAATGGGAACTGAATAATGAAAATACATATATATAGATGTATGCTTACTTTCCTGTAGGTAAAGATACGCATATAAATATAGTAATTAATTGAGATTCCTTTCATGTACATACTAAATAGTTATCATTTAATAGGAGATAACTATGTATGCAAGTACCTAAGATATAATTATGTATCGAAGTAACCATGTGAATTTCAAGATTCATTACAGAAAACCTACATCACACACACACACACACACACACACACACACATATATATATATCAACAGGTATTCATGAGAACTTGTAGGACGATTAAGTATAGTTAACTACATGTTAAAGTGATGGAAATAATATTTGAAATAAGCCGTTTAACACAGATGAAATTATGGAACTAATTATGAAAGGCGCGAAGGCCCAAATGAAATCAAAGGCATTCTGGAACCCTTAATGATTTTACACAGATTCTGATAAATTCATAAATTTGTAAATGACAACATAAATCACCTCAGTACCTGTAATAGCCTGATAAGTAGTGAGAAAAAAGGAAACAAATAACACGGTTGGCCACGATGAAATTTCAGGAAGATGATTTAGTATAGGCGTAAATCAAATTTATTACACTCACACTGCCTGCGGTCTTCTGCAAATAGGTATACGCATATTCGGCAATAGCCAAGAATCATCATCCCATTCAAAATTAAGAAGAGGCCAGTGTGGCTACCAGATTGAATAAAATTGATAAAAGAATCACTATCATTGCTAGTAGGCAGGAGGAAAAACCCTGTAACTCTTTCTCAAAGAATTTATTACATATCTTGACTAGACTTAAAATGAAACGAGGCTCCAATCCTTATCTAAGTATTGTGTGGTATTCCAACAATGGAAACACTACCACAAGATGGGTTTACTCTTCAACCAAACGATATTGAAGTCGAAACGAAACTACATTTTTTTAATGAAAACTCTAGAATGGGATCATGGCCTTAATTTTTTTCTAGAACTGGTAAAGGTAAGTCTGAAAGATAAAGGGAATGGAACCCAAATACCTTTTGTGCTGAGGATAGGGGTGGCCATTCGAAACTTCCGTAGATGGAATCTATGCAAAAATGTACCCTTTAAATATTAGTAATTATATGAAATAAAGGTAAATGGAAACATCAACAGAATGATAATTGTTAGTAACAGAGTATTCCATAGTGGCACTCAACTTTTGGCATGCAGGTTCATGTCCCTCCCTTGTCGCATTCTAGCTGGATAGATGTTCGGGCTGAGGGAGGATGGTACAGTGACTCCCTGATGGGTACCCTCACATCAACATAGTCCCATCATTAGTGTTGGTACCAATCATATAATCATTGGTTTATGAAATGAAATCAACAATGCTAACCATTATCAAATTAATTTTGTAAAACATATTTTGTGAATAGGCCGAGGGCACCATGTCAAATAATTACACACAGAACAAGAGCTACACAAAAAGATTGAGTTTAAACATGTTCTGAACCGATTATGTTTATTATAGAGGCCAATTAAAAATCAACGATAAGTGGAGGGTTAACCTACTATTAAATTAAAATGGAGTAACTTACACATAGACCTCATAACAACAGAGGAAAACCTAATTATTACAAGAAGCTCCACAACTAAAATGGCTATGCCGTGAGTATTCTGGTGTGGTGGGTTTTTTTGAAAACACAAAGAATCATGTTCCTTTGACACACCAGACAAGAAAGAAATTGAAACATGTTTTTATTTATTCAATAAACACAAATTAACTCCAGACTAAGACTATGCGTAGCCTCAAAAAAGGTTTAATATCGAACCTCTACATATATTAGCAGAGAGACCATAAGAAATTAACGATAATCGGGACACAAAAAACTAGGATTGAATTTTCCCAAAAAATGTTGCAGGTGTAAAGTCCCTAAGTCAGAACAAGGGATTAGGATGCTGAGACCTCTCAAGAAACTAGAGAATAAATCCACTGTAAGCATTACATATAGAAATGGGAAGCAGTCCAGGAAAGTTACAGAGAATAACGATAATGGGAGATTTAAGTAAGAACAAGTATGATTGGCATGAGGGTTCTTCCACTATAATAAATAACCCAAGCCTCATTTCATAACTAGAACACAGGGTTAAAGAAAACTTACCAGGGAGGGTGAATTGCGACGTTATTCCATTGGGTAATGTTTTCCCCAAATCGGTGGCATGCTTCAGTAAGAAAATAATATGCACAGCCTCACTAAAGACTCCGCAATGAAATAACAAACACATTAAAACCCTAAGAGGAACCTTAACTACTCAGTTTAAATGATGAAGGTATGAAGGGAGGTCTAGCCATGTTGATCAGAATCTGGACCAGGGGTCAAAATTTAGCTCAAAAATCAAAGTTCTCATAGTTGCCTCAAAATGAACGGGTGTGTAGCCCTCGTCATCACGAACCCAATGTAACTTGTTTGGGCTCAAACGCGACATTGGATGATGGAGATATCACATTCTGTTTGAATCGTCAAAGAGAGCATTGCCCTTCAAGAGCAGTTGATGGCCATGAACGAGGAGAAAGACCAGCCTCTTGAAAAGTTGCATGAGAAGGAGACTCAAATCCATGAGGCAAAGGAAACCCTTACCAAGTACATACATGAACATGAGGTATGTAATGTTAGTTTATCTTCAAATTCCTCTCAAGATGAATGCTTTGGTGTTTTTGAAAATCACACAAGAGGAATAGGGTCCAAGTTATTGTTAAAAATGGGCTATGAAGGTAAAGGATTAGGCAAGCATGCACAAGGCATTGTTTAGCCTATTGTTGTTGAGGAGAGACCCAAGTATTGTGGTCTTGGATATGAACGGAAAGATGGAGCAAATTCCAAAGTTGCGGAGACAAGGGAAACAATTCCAAGAACAAATTTTGTTTCAAGTTCAATCCCTCAAGCATGCAAAGCTTGTGTTCAAGATGAATGAAAATGTGTGAAACGAAAGAGTTGTGATAGTGATGAGGACAAGAACACTATTGTTGGTCTTCAAAGGAGAGATTGTAACTTTTCAAGTTCACCTCCTCAAAGAGGCGATAAAGGTGAATCTTCAAGGTATAATTCTACCTATCATTCAGCTGCTTTTGATTATGTTAAGCATGATAAATTTGCATGTAAAAATGGAAGAAAAAGTCCATGTACATATTATGGTTTATATAATCATCATATTTAAAAATGTTGGAAAAGATTGACCACTTTCAGGAAACTTTACAAGCAAAGACAACTTGAAAAGAGGATGCAAAAGATTTGCACTCATTGTCAGAATAGGGGTCATCTCATTGACCAATGTTGGACATTGCATCCAACCACTCATCCACAACACAAGAAGAAGATGGATAAAGAGATTGGAAAGAATGGAAGAGGAGATTCCATCATCGATGTGAGTCAAGATGATTCACAAGAGGATGATTTTCAGCAGAAAAAGTCACCATTGAGTTGGCTTGGTAAGAAATGGTTAGATTTCTTGAGCAAGTAAGGCTTGCATTTTTATGTTGTAGATGCACATTTCAGTGTTATGTGTGCATTTCTGTTGAAATCATGACAAGTTGCAACAGTTTATCATAACTTGTATGATGCAAGTTGCATGTGAATGAAATTGATTTTAAAGCATTCTTGTTTGTTTCACAACTTCGCCAGGAGGATGTAAAAGAGGGGTATGATGCTCACTTGTTACAACCATATATCTTTTTCATATTCAGCTCTTATGTACCCACATGTTTCGGGTTCATGTACTTATGTTTGTATTTGAAGGAGATTTGAAGAGCTATGCACATGCATTTGTTTGTGTGTGTGTGTAAACAATTGATGCAGGAGCATCGCCCACATCAAGAGAGCCAGCATGGAGCGGAAGATAGCTGGACAAGCAGCACCAATTTTGAAAACACTTTGGGACTGTTGCGCAAACATTAATGTGTAGAGTTAATGAAGCACACTTTGTACATTGTAAATGGACCTTGAGCGGATAGCTCACGTCCTTAGGTAGATGAGGCATTTAATAGATTTAATGTAAAGTAGATAGGAATTTAATTCTAGATTTGGTAGTTTAGAGTCCAAGAGGGAAAACGGATATAGACACCCTCCTTTGTACATTGTAACATTAGCTACAACATTCAAGAAGAGAAGAGAAAGTAGAGAAGTGTATGAAGAACACCCATGTACAGACATTTGAATTTATAGAAGGAAGCTTTGATTCAAATTCATGGTTTTGTGTTGTTTCTCTGTGTGTTGATGTTGTGATCATAATTGTTTATTTCCTGTTTACATTTTCTTATATGTTGTGTAAGTGATTTCATGGTTAACTTGAGATCTAAGAGGGTGAGAGAATGAGTTTCAATTGTTTCTCTGTCTGAGCCAGAGATTTCCTGCAAGGAGTGCAGTTGAAGTGTCCGCAAGGAGTGTGTTGACAGAAGGGTTCAGCCAGAGTTAGCTTTTGTTCTCATTCGTCCTTAGGGGTGCAGGAGCATAGTGTCGTGCAGGGAGTGCACAGGCCAAGCTAAGTCTCAGAGTTGTGATTCTGAGGAAGGGTATTGAAGACTGCTGCTACAGGAGTGCGCAGAGTTGAACAACTTCAACACTTCATTCATTGTTGAATATTTTCCGCAAGGAGTGCGAGCAAGGGAGTTTCTTTCCGAGGACTTAAAGTCAAAGAAAAGATTAGGAAGGATAGGTTTTCAAAGTTGTTGAAGAACAGTGGAGCTAAGTCGCGTGAGCAGGCCAAAAGGAAGTATCGCAGGTTAGCGAGCAGGTGAACGAGTCTCAGTAGGGAGACTCTTCGTCAACTTCGTGGATCCACTGAAGGGAAGAACGGGCAGACGAAATCCTTGAGGAGATTTTGCGAAATCCCGTGGACTGTTGGATCTTACAGGGACACAAGAAGGTTACGGAAAGAACATCCGAGGGGTTGAATCTCAGAAGGAGCGTAGCCATCGATCAAGACTACAGAGGACCGTTAGATCTACATGTGGCATCGTGTATCAGGGATTCATAAGGTGAATCACAAATAGTTCGCAACAGGGATTGCGATATCGTGATACACGATATCCCGATAGACTCAGCATCGTCCACCGTGTAGGACACATTTCGGGGAGATCCCAAAGAGTCGAGGATCGGAGTATCATGGTTTTTGAGGACAAGATTCTTTTGCATCACGGAGTCGCGAAGCGCGATATTCCAACGGAAAGATTGTGTGGGCCACAGGTAGGGTTAGTGGAGGATAGGTGGCATCGTATCGGAGTTCGGGGAATGTAAAGTCTCGAATCCTTTGGTAGCAGGATTCGTGATCCCACGAAACCCGATATCCCAATAGAAGAGACAGGAAGTCAAAGAGACAGCTCACTCGTGTGTCAGTGTTTTGGCATATCGTGAGTCAGGAGTCGAAAATTCAAAGTGCATGATATCGTGAGCTGCAAAATCACGATAGAGCAGAAGTCCCGATAGGCACAAAAAGAAGTCAACGATTGACCATAGCCATTGGGTCTCGGGGATTTGAGGACCAAAAGATAGACCGTGAATTCGCGAAGCTGGGAGTTCTGATTCCTCGATAAGCAAAGGAAGAGGAGTCGCGCAAAGTGAATTGTGGGTGCAGATTTCCCGAAAGGGAAATAGAAGAGCCTTTGAGTTCTTCAGGCCAAAGGAGAAGAAGATCCTGTGAGAGTGATCGTGCTCCGAGGAGGGCGATTGCGCCAGAGTGGTATCAGAGCAGGAATATCTTTTCTTTCTGTAGCAGAGAAAGAGAATTCTCCATGTTGCCGACGAGAGAAAGGCAGTCACCTGATCCAGAGGACAGGGAGGTGCGAAGAAGAGGTAGGCCAGCAGGAAATATAGAAATGGAGAGACAGATGAGAGATCTTTGAGCAAGGCTTGAAGAAATGGAGACATCTCAGAGATGCGGAGTTGGTGTAGGGGATCTCAGTGATTCCGAGGTTGAAGAGGAAGTTGGACATGAAGAAGAGGTCACAGCAGAAGATGCATGAACTGAGCAGTTGATCAAAGCCATTTCCAGGATGGGCGCGAAGGCAAAAATGGACATTCCAGTTTATGAAGGGAGTCTGGATGCCGAGGAGCTGCTATATTGGATAAGATCTCTTGACACCTACTTCAATTATGAAGATATCGAAGAGGATAATAAATTCAAGCATGTTGTCACAAGATTGAAAGGACACGCAACATTATGGTGGGATGAGCTTCAAGAAGATAGGCGTTGCAAAGGCAAGCAGAAGATCAAGAGTTGGGATCGAATGATCGCAAATATGAAGGCTAAGTTCATCCCAAGGGACTATGAAATCACTTTGTTCAGGTGAATGCAGAACCTGAGACAAAAGATGATGACAGTGAAAGAATACACTGAGGAAATCTATCGATTGAATATCAGGGCAAGTCATTGGGAGAGCGATGATGAGAAAGTTGCCAGATACCTGAATGGTCTGAGATATGAAATTTAGGATGAATTAAGCATGCTAACCATCCGAACGGTGGAATATGCTTACCAATTAGCTCTGAAAGCCGAGGAGAAGTTGTGCCGAAAGAAAGGACAGTGAGGGCAAGGTAGAAGTCATCCCAGAGGCAAGGCAGTTGCCCAGGAGAAATTCCAGAAGCCCAAGGAGGAATGGAAGAAACCTCAGGGTAAGGTTGAAAGAGGTGGAATCTCATAGAGGCATCCATATGTTGAGTCGAGAGGACAGAAAAATGATCAGCGAGGAGATTATGCTGATGGAAATACTTTCCCTTGTACCAGAGGTAGAGGAAGAGGAAGATGTGGAGTAATCACATGTTTCACATGTGGAAAGAATGGGCACAAGTCATATGAGTGTCCAAAGAAAAAGAAGGATACAGGGGAAGCTCACATCGCAGAAGCGCAGAGGCGTGATGTTGAGACTGAAGACGTAGAGAGTGGAAGATCGCGTGCGATGCATAAATTCCTTTTGACACTCGAGAAGGAGATGGAAAGCTCAGTGCAAAGGACCAGACTATTCAAAACAACTTGCAAGACCAAGGACAGGGTATGCAAGGTGATTGTTGACAGCGATAGCACGGATAATCTCATTTCAACCGAGATGGTAGAGAAGCTGGAGCTGGAGACGACTGATCATCCCAGTCCATACAGAGTTTCGTGGCTACAGAAGGGACACCAGGTAACTGTTACTAAACAATGCTTGGTCAAATTCAAAATTGGAGGGTATAATGATAAGATTATGTGTGATGTTATTCCCATGGATGTAAGTCATCTATTGCTGGGTAGACCATGGCAATATGATCGAAATGTGATTCATGATGGGAGAATGAACACATATACTTTGGAGAATAATGGGAGAACCCATATGTTGCTTCCGATAAAGGATAAAGAGGTGAAGCCAGAAGTAAACAACACAATACTTCTCATGAGTGGGAAGGAGCTTCTTACAGAGGTTGAGAAGAATGAAGATTCACAATTCTTTGTTGTCAGAAAACCAAGAATTATTCTGTCTAGCACAAGAGTTGACGATTTTCCAGTTGAGGTTCAGGAACTGCTGGAGGAGTTCGCTGATATCATAGTGGACGAATTACCTCATTTGTTGCCACCAATGAGAAGTGTGAGTCATCACATAGACCTCATACTAGGAGAAAGTTTGTCGAATAAAGCCGTGTATAGGTTGACGTCGGAGGAAAATGAGGAGTTCAAGAAGTAGGTTCAGGAGCTGATGGACAAAGGATTGGTTAGGGAGAGTTTGATTCCATGTGATGTTCCAACAATGCTCAGTCCGAAGAAAGACGGAGGCTGGAGGATGTGTACCAACTCAAGAGCGATCAAAAAGATAACCATTAGATACAGGTTTCCACTACCGAGAATGGATGATCTGATGGATTGCCTGAGTGGGGCAAAGTATTTTTCAAAGATAGATTTGAAGAGCGGATACCACCAAATTCGCATGAGGGAAGGCAATGAGTGGAAGACAGCCTTCAAAACAAATGAAGGATTATATGAATGGCTAGTCATGTTGTTTGGTTTGACGAATGCACCAAGTACATTTATGAGGTTGATGAATGAAGTCTGAGGGAGTTCATCGGAAAGTTCGTCATTGTTTATTTGGACGACATACTGATTTACAGTAAATCAGAGGCTGAACATCTGAAGCATTTGGCCATTTTGATGAGAAAGTTACAGCAGGAGAAGTTGTTAATTAATATGAAGAAGTCCACATTTATGAAGACAAAACTCATATATTTGGGTTTTTTTATTTCGGCTAATGAGTTGAGGACGGATCCAAACAAGGTAGAAGTGATCAAGAATTGGCCATCATCGAGAAATATTTTCGAGGTGAGAAGTTTGCATGGTTTAGCTAGTTTCTACCAGAAGTTCATCATAAATTTCAGTGGGATTAGCGTAGTGATGATGGACACAGTGAAGAAGCGGCATAAGTCTTTTCATTGGACAACTGAGGCTGAGAAGAGCTTCAATCTGTTGAAGCGAAAGATCACAGACCAACCAGTGTTGGTGTTGCCAGATTTTCTGAAAACATTTCAGGTGAAATGTGATGCTAGTGAGTATGCCATAGGAGTGGTCTTGAGTCAGGATGACAGACCATTTTCATATTTCAGCGAGAAGATGGATTAGGCGAAATTGAAATACTCCACGTATGATAAAGAATTTTATGCTATCTTACAGGCATTGAAGAAGTGGAGGCATTACTTGATCCCAAAAGAATTTGTATTGTACATTGATAATCATGCATTACAGTTTGTGACTCAACAGGAGAAGTTGAATCAAAAACATGCAAAATGGATAGAGTATATGCAGAATTTCACATTTGTGATTAAGCATATTTTGGGTACTGCTAACAATGTGGCTGATGCTTTGAGCAGGAAATGCTTGTTGCTGCAGGAGTTTCAAGTCAAAACCTTGGGTTTTGAAAATCTCAGGGACATGTACGTCGGAGATGCAGATTTTGGAGAAGCGTATGAAGCGACTGAGAATCCAGTTCTCAGAGATCGGAGCCCTTGGATAGATTATATGATCCAGGAAGGATTGATGTTCGGAGGCAATCAGCTGTGTATTCCAAATTGCTCCATGAGGGAGAACCTGTTGAAGGAGAAGCACAACGGAGGTTTGGCAGGGCACTTTGGCCATGACAAAACATTCGCGAAGCTAAATGAGTCATATTTTTGGCTAGGGATGCGTGCAGATGTTAAGATATTTGTTGACAGATGCAGAATTTGCCAGCATTCGAAGGGGAGAAAGCAGAATGCAGGTTTTTATCATCCATTACCCATACCGGAGAGACCATGGGAGGCGATAAGCATGGATTTTTTATTGGGTTTGCCGAGGATGAAAAGAGGCATTGATTCAATCTTTGTGGTGGTGGATAGGTTTTCTAAAATGGAACATTTCATTCCATGCCAAAAGACTAGTGATGCGACGCACATCACAAATCTGTTTTTCAAAGAGATCGTTAGACTTCATGGATTGCCGAAAAGTATTGTTTCGGACAGAGACAAAAAATTCATAGGGCATTTTTGGAGAATGCTATGGAAGAAGCTAGGAACTAATCTGGTGTTTAGTTCTACTTATCATCCTCAGACAGATGGACAGACAGAAGTGGTCAACTGAAGTCTTGGAGACTTGCTGAGAAGCTTGGTGACGAAACACCATAACAGTTCGGATAGCATATTGCCACAGACAGAGTTTGCATACAATGATTCAGTGAATTGGAGTACAGGTAGAAGTCCATTTCTGGTTGTATATGGAATGCATCCAAGAGGAGTTTCTGAATTGCAAGATTCAGAACAGACGGCTACTAGTAGTGCTAGTGCAGAAGAGTTCGTTGAGGCGATGAGAGAACTTCACAGTCAAATGAAGGAGCGACTACTGAAATCGAATCGGGAGTACAAGCGCAGAGCAGATCAGCATCAGAGACAACTTTAGTTTGAATATGGTGATCTAGTTCTGGCACACTTGAGGAAAGAAAGGTTCCCGAGGGGATCATACAACAAATTGAAGATGAAGAAAATCGGGCCATGTAGGGTCTTGAGGAAATTCGGAGAAAATGCTTATGAGATTAAGTTTCCGGATGGCATCGGGATATCTCTGATATTCAATATTGTAGATTTATACCCATACAGAGCTAGAGAAAAGGAAACTGAAACTGAAGAGCCAGTAGCCGAGAAGGAGATGCCAGTAGCCGAGAAGCCATAGATGGAATGCATACTGGACAAGAGAGTAGGTAAGAACACCAGAAGGAAGGCACACTATGAGTATCTGTTCAAGTGGAAGAATCATCCAGTGGAGGATGCCAGCTGGGAAACTGAAGCAGTGATCCAGAAGCATGGACAGACCGTGCATGAGCTCATGGACAGGAGCCCATGAAATTTTTCAAGCGAGGGAGTATGATGCAGGAGCATCGCCCACATCAAGAGAGCCAGCACGGAGTGGAAGATAGCTGGACAAGCAGCACCAATTTTGAAAACACTTTGGGACTGTTGCGTAAACATTAATGTGTAGAGTTAATGAAGCGTACTTTGTACATTGTAAATAGACCTTGAGCGGATAGCTCACGTCCTTAGGTAGATGAGGAATTTAATAGATTTAATGTAAAGTAGATAGGAATTTAATTCTAGATTTGATAGTTTAGAGTCCAAGAGGGAAAACGGATATAGACACCCTCCTTTGTACATTGTAACATTAGCTACAACATTCAGGAAAAGAAGAGAAGGCAGAGAAGTGTATGAAGAACACCCATGTACAGACATTTGAATTTATAGAAGGAAGATTTGATTCAAATTCATGGTTTTGTGTTATTTCTCTGTGTGTTGATGTTGTGCTCATAAATTTTTATTTCCTGTTTGCATTTGCTTATATGCTGTGTAAGTGATTTCATGGTTAACTTGAGATCTAAGAGGGTGAGAGAATGAGTTTCAATTGTTTCTCTGTCTAAGCCAGAGACTTCCTGCAAGGAGTGCAGTTGAAGTGTTCGCAAGGAGTGCGTTGACATAAGGGTTCACGCAGAGTTAGCTTCTGTTCTCATTCATCCTCAGAGGTGCAGGAGCACAGTGTCGTGCAAGGAGTGCGCAAGCCAAGATAAGTCTCAGAGTTTTGATTCTGAGCAAGGGTATTGAAGACTATTGCTGCAGGAGTGCGCAAAGTTGAACAACTTCAATACTTCATTCGTTGTTGAATATTTTCCGCAAGGAGTGTGAGCAAGGGAGTTTCTTTCCAAGGACTTAAAGTCGAAGCAAAGATCAGGAAGGATAGGTCTTCAAAGTTGTTGAAGAACAGTGGAGCTAAGTCACGCTAGCAGGCCAAAAGGATGTATCGTAGGTTAGTGAGCAGGTGAACGAGTCTCAATAGGGAGACTCTTCGTCAACTTTGTGGATCCACTAAAGGGAAGAACGGGCGGACGAAATCCTTGAGGAGATTTCATGAAATCCCGTGGACCGTTGGATCTTACGGGGACACAAGAAGGTTACGGAAAGAACATCCAAGGGGTTGAAGCTCAGGAGGAGCATAGCCATCGATCAAGACTATGGAGGACCGTCAGATCTACACGTGGCATCATGTATCGAGGTTTCGTAAGGTGAAGCACAAATAGTTCGCAACGGGGATTGCGATATCACGATAAGAGATATCCCAATAGACTCAGCACCATCTATCGTGTAGGACATGTGTCGGGGAGATCCCAAAGAGTCGAGGATCGGAGTATCGGGGTTTCTGAGGAGAGGATTCTTTTGCATCGTAGAGTCGTGAAGCGTGATATTCCGATGGAAAGACTGTGTGGGCCACGGGTAGGGTTAGTGGAGGACAGGTGGCATCGTATCGGAGTTCGTGGTAGGTAAAGTCTCGAATCCTTTGGTAGCAGGATTTGCGATCCCGTGAAACCCGATATCCAAATAGAAGTGACGGGAAGTCAAAGAGATAGCTCATGCGTGTGTCGGGGTTTTGGCATATCATGAGTTGGGAGTCAAAAATTCAAAGTGCATGATATCGTGAGCTGCGAAATCGTGATAGAGCAGAAGTCCCGATAGGCACGAGAAGAAGTCAACAATTGACCAAAGCCATCGGGTCACGGGGATTTGAGGACCCAAAGATATACCACGAATTCGCGAAGCTGCAAGTTCCGATTCCTCGATAAGCAAAGGAAGAGGAGTTGCGCGAAGTGAACTGTGGGTGCAGATTTCCTGAAAGGGAAATAGAAGAGCTTTTGAGTTCTTCGGGTCGAAGGAGAAGAAGATCCTATGAGAGAAATCGTGCTCTGAGGAGGGCGGTTGCGCCAACAATGAACTTGGTGATAGTTCATCATAAATGACTCATGATTGTAACGTGAATGTGTATCATGAATGTTGACTTGTCATATTGGGAAGGTTGATATGTTTCAAATGAGTCTCGACTTGTGTTGATGTTGTCTTGATGACTATGTTGTGTCGATCATGTTTTTCGACTTATGTTTAGTCGATGGTGTTTGTTGTCTTGTAAGTCAATTTATGTAGGAAAACACCATGTACTTCGATGAAGTACAAGATGCGACCATTTTCTTGAAGAGAAAAATACTTTGTTGGCATCATTTTCAGTCTTGTATAAATTTGTTTTCAAGATTGATGGTTTTCTTGGTTTGTGACAAGATGTTGCGGGAAACTTTTTGCAGCCATTGGAGAGAGGATTGTATTGATGTCAAGAAGTTCACAAGAGGGACCTTATTCTCAGTGGTAAGGTTGGCAGTCTTCCAAGCACAAAGAGAACAGTGGGTCAGTAGCAGCCAGAGGACAGTGGTTGTGGGACATAGCCAGTTGCAGTGCAAGGCATGTCAAGGTATCCAGATGATTGTCAAAAAGAATTTTCAAGTAGAATCAGTTGATAGAACTTGGAAGCATAAGAGTATTGAAGCTCAGGAAGATAATCATAAGCTTTTGTGGGTCCAAAAGCCTTTCAGTGGGAAGGTGTGATCAGAATCTGGACTAGGGGTCAAAATTTAGCTCAAAATTCAAAGTTCTTGGAATCGTCTTAAAATGAACAGGTGTCTAGCCCTCATTTTCACGAATCCAATGCAACTTGTTTGGGTTCAAATGGACATCGGATGAGAGAGATATCACATTCTGTTCGAATCGTCAAACATGCAAAAAAAAATTGTTGATTGTACAGTCCGTATAGCTGACATGGCAGAGGTCGTACAACTGACATAACACGTATGTGCACTGAGGTGGACTTTGTTGATGTGTCAATGCTAAGTTGGTATATTTTGGACGAATGATGTTTCGACATGTGGCATATTTTGTCCAATGGTTTGGTGCCACGTGGCCTAGGTGTGGGCTGCCACATGGCACCCTATTTGTTTGGTAATGGTTGTTGTTTAAAAATTTATGGAGTCCACCAAACTCGACCCTGCGACCTCCACACGCATGCAACGACTTGGCAAATTCCGGCCTACCAACGTGCCATATTTTGTTACTTGTTATATATATATTTTTAAACTTATTTAAATTTAATTTATGTTGAGTTGGGGCACGTCTGGGATGGGGCTTAGCCCAAGCCCCCGATCGCACACACTACCATATGACCTGACTCTACACTTTGCGCACATGGGATTTGATTTTTAAAATGGTTAGCCCAACCATTCGCCTGACACTTGGTGCATAACCATTTGATTTGGGTTTTAGCCCCTTTTTGTTTGAGCGCGCGGTCACATGGACCAGATGCCCACGGTTTTGGTGGTTAGGGGTTGGGTGCACCCTAACCGTCCTACAGTTTCACCCATTTTGCGGTTGTGTCGGTGCTAGGTTTTAGCAAAAAAATGAACGTGTGTGCTAGGTTGGGCATACAGAGGTGCGTTTTGGCGAACCAGAGACAACAAGCTTGAAGGAGGAAAATGGCAGGAGGCCTATCTTCTTCATTTTTTGGCCAAATGAGGTGTCGAAAAATCCTAGCTAGGGGTTTTTGGATGTTTTGAATCCATTGGAATTGCTTTTAAAGCCATTTGAAGACTTATTTTGCAGGTTTTTCACCATTGAAGTTTCAGAGAGCTCCAGGGAGCTTGAAGCCCTCATTGATTGGGGTCATGCTCAAATGAGCACAAGTCTGTTTTCTGTGACTGAATAGTCATTTTTGGCTAATTATTATGCTATGAACACATTGGGATAGGTTTCAGATCCATTTTTGGACTTCTACAGGTGTTTTTTCCACAAGGAATCTTAGGGAAGCTCAAGGCCACATGTAGAAGAGGTCATGCCCGCATGAGCCATGATCCGTTTTCAGAGTTCTATTAGTCATTTTTGGGGTTTTTATGTATTATGAACCCAATGGTACAGTTTGAAAATCCATTGGAGTTGAGCAATATCTTGTAAAAAAATATTTGACAAACTAATCCCAGAGATCCAAGTCCATTGATGGAGGCTCAAGGAGATGTAGCCTAGAGAGGGGTGAACTCCATTATCATCTTGTTATTGTTGTGAGTTTGATGGTTTATTTGCTGTAAGTTATGTTTGTTCTATACTTATTTAAAACACATATTTAACCATTTAAAAGAAAATGTCCTCACACATGAACATTTAAAAGAAGATGCATAAACTTGGCACATAATCTATCTTGCATATTTTAACACATTGAGCAAGGTCCTGAAAAGTTTTATTTTAATGAAGTAGAGGGTGCTTGCATAGCATAACAAGTCAGCCCCCTATTTTCAGATCACATGTGATGAGAGAAGAGTTGGCGTGACTGGAATCGATGAAGGGCCAGGTGAGAGCATCGTAACTGGCACACATAGGATTTCCATTAAAAGATAGATGCAGAGTCTTAACTACCTTCTGATAGTAGTCCACTCTTTCACATCAAGAAATTTGTGAAGTAAATGAATCCCTCCGAGACTCGATGGGTTGGAACTTGTACACTTCAACTGGTTTGTTATAGTCAGCTTATCATTCAAGAGAAGGTTTGTTGGAACGTCGTTTGGTTAAGTAGAAGTTAACACAAGATCTCGTTACTCAAACTCTCCTAGGTAAAGGGATTGGAATATTACTAATCTTGGATACTTCGTAAAGGGAACCCATCTACAATTGACACTATGTATATTAATGCTAAGCGCATATCACTAAGCCACTTCTTTTCAAATTTGGGGTATAGATATGTCCCCATGGCTATATATATATATATATATATGGTATGCAAATATTCATTTTCAAATGGACAAATTAAATAGTATTGCACAGAAAACATAGGAATCTCTTGTTTAAAGAGATACTAGGACTACAGGTCCTAAGTCTAGTCTACTGTATAGATATTTATGTATATAGATGATTAGGTTGGAGACTAACGAGGAATTACTAGAACCCTTGGAGAATTAATCGTATAAGTTTCTGTATAAAGTAATATAGACAGGTATGAAAATGGCATCATGTGGTAGGATGAACTTAAGTTACGTCATAGAAAATTATAACAGGAATAAATATTTCTTCCCTCTATTGACAAACATATAAAATGAAATTGGAGATTAATGCCTCATAGGAAATTTTTGTTTATGACAAATTTGAGGTTCATTACATATGGTATCAGAGCGAAGTTTACAACACTTGGACCTTGAACAAGGCCACATTTTTATGTAACATGTATTTTTGTCTATGTAAAAACTAACAAACCATTACTGTTACAAACATAAAAGTCTTTTTTGTTTTGTGTTAATCATGGCAGCCCAGGATGATGTAGAAATTGGACTTGAGGGGACTCCTGAACAAAGACCTCCTGAAGATCCGAGACAAAATAGTGATTAAATCTCACCCACTAAAGTTCTGGAAACGATGAGTAATCTCATCATTGAGATGCAAGTTTTCAAAGAAGACAATGAGAAACTGAAGAAGGAATTGTTAGGATATTTAGACACTTATGATTTAGTTAAGATATACTTGGTCTAATATGTCGTTAGGTAAAAGTGTGTTTCTTTAGTATGCATTAGTATGCATTTGTAGTTAGGAAATCCGACGGTCACGATATGTTCCCGACATAGAGTGATCTGACGGTTCATACTCTCCTCGATCTTAACGGCCATTGATCCRTGGCTTAACACCCGATTGGTCCATGATGTCTATTTAAAGAGCATGGAGGGTCATTTGTCGATGATCGATTGTGAGAAACTCTCTTGTAAAATCTCTCCGTAATCTTTTTCTTTGCATTAATAAACTGCTCCAAGTGGCCGCGTTGGTTGGGGCCGTGGATGTTTCCCCGTAGGGGTTTTACCACGTGAAAACATTGGTGTATTGATCTTTGATATGGTTATGTGAGTGGTTATTGAAGGTGTTCATCCTCTGTTGGAATACCTGTGTTGTCGAACATGGTATCAGAGCCTGTTTGAAGACCCGCTCCTGTTGAAGATCGAGATCGTGAAGCCGAGTTGCCTCATTTCCATTTTATGGAATTTCTATATATTTCTGGGCTGAAAGGACTGTTCCATTGCGTCCAAAGAACGCTTTTAATTCAAGAAAACTTTTCATTTCACTCGAAAAGGTTTCTGTTTTCCCAAGATACGGCCATTACAGTCAGAATCCGGAGGTATAAAATCTGAATACGCATTTTTAAATTTTTGCAAAGTTTTGATTTTATTTCGGTTTGTATTTTTTTTTTCTGGGCTGCTACTCTTTTATATCTATGTATGCTCTTTGCCTCATGCCTTGTGCAATCTCAGAAAATTAGAAACAGATAGGAAAAGGTGCATCTTCCGAGTAAGCTAACCGAGATCTAACCCTTGTTGTCATCGAGAAGCGAAATTTTTTTCTTGTGTGAAAAGAGTTTTTTTGGAGCATGCTCTCCAAGGCCGTCTTCCACAACAA
>ML786038.1:281662-398096 GCA_009831015.1 Picea engelmannii | reverse complement strand
TGTGTTGTCAAACAGGAACATCAGGAGAAGTAGGAAAAAATGAAGTCCTGTTGCATAGTATAGTGATAAAGAAAACCCCAAAGGATGATAACCATGAAGAAGAGGTCAGTAAAATGGCCTCCAAGAATTCTGGTTCTGAAGTAGAAAAAGGGGACAGTTCATCTGAAGGTACACCTTCAGCTGAAGATAAAACAAAACCAGACAGGAAAAGGAAGTAGGTAGATCACCTTGAAGGAGAATTTAATAAAATAAAACATGCTATCTTTGATGGGGAATATAGAACAGGGGAAGAATTTCAGGCATGATTATTAGACATCAAGAAGTATTTCTAGATCTACAACTATTCCAACAATATGAAGGGCAAAATGGCGATCTATAACCTGAAAGGAAAAGCCAACATTTCGTGGAAAGATCTAAAATTGGCCAAGGGCCTAAAAAAGAAACAAATGGAATGGGAAGAATATTTCATGGGATAAATGAAGCCGTGGACGGTCGAAAATATGTCCACCAGTCCTCTGTGGTGGAAATTGAAGGTAAAAACGATAAAAATCAATTTATTTTTTTTAATTGATCCTAGATCTATGTTAAGTTATATCACTCCTGGTGTAGTAGAATCAAATAAACTTAAGAAAATGAGACATAAAAAATCATGGCTAGTACAACTAGCAGCATAAACAAAAAGGAAAGTGGTTGACTTTATTTATGATTATGAATTCATCTTAGGTGGTCAAAACATAAGGACAAATTTGAACATTCTACCACTAGGATCGTATGATGTAATTATTGGAATGGATTGGTTAGAAAGGCATAAAGAAGTGCTAGATTTTTATGAAAAGACACTTAAGTATACATATGAAAGTGACACCGCTAGGACAGTTCAAGGTATACAAAAACCAGTATCAATTAGACAAGTTTCAACAATTCAATTCAAGAAATGCATGAGAAAGGGTTGTCAAGTTTATGCCATCCAAGTAACAAACCTTTGAGAAAAAGAAGATAAACCCAACTTGGATGACTTTGTTGTTCTACGTGAATTTAGAGACGTGTTTGTTGATGAAATACCTGAATTACCCCATAGAAGGGAGATAGAATTTTCTATCGACCTGCTACCTGGTTCAACCCCTATCTCTAAATCACCATACCGAATGATTTTACCAGAGTTGACATAATTACAAATTCAGCTACAAGAATTATTGGAGAAAGAGTCTATCAGACCAAGTGTTTCACCATGGGGAGAACCAATCCTCTTTGTGAAAAAAAAATACGACACTCTAAGACTATGTATCGATTATAGACAATTAAACAAAATGACTATTAAGAACAAGTACCCCTTACCTAGGATAAATGATCTCTTCGATCAAGTAGGTGGGGAAAAGATCTTTTTGAAGTTGGATTTATGATCTCAAGAAGGGTATGTTATTTTCTATGAGTCCCGAAAACTAAAGGAACACAAGTGAAACTACGTCACTCATGACTTAGAATTGGTAGCTATAATACATGCCTTAAAAATGTGACGTCACTACATAATGGGTAGAAAGTTTATGTTATTAACTAACAACAGTGGTGTGAAATTTATGTTTAGCCAGCCAGACCTTAATGAAAGGAAAGCAAGGTGGTTAGCCTTCTTGAGTGAATTCGACTTTGAGGTAAGACATACCAAGGGTAAGGAAAATAAAGTAGGTGATGCTTTAAGCGTAAGAGTTCATGGGTTATTTGAAATAAATGTTAGCAGAGAAAAAAGTGATCTTGAACAAAGGATAAAGACTGCAGATAGTAACGATGAAAAGTACACTCAAACAGTGGAAGAATTACATGACACTATAGGGATTTTAGACAAATCAGATCTGAGTATGGATAAAAATGGTCTACTATGATTTAAAAATAGAATATACATACCAGATTTGGCAGAATTAAAGTTAACAGTTTTGGATGAAGTGCATAAGAAACCATATTCTGGTCATACAAGATACCAGAAAACGATAACAACACTTAGAAAATTATTGTATTGGCCTAATATGAAGGGAGAAACATCAAAATACTTAGCTAAGTGTCAATATTGTCAGCAGGTAAAAGTTGAACACCATCATTCAACCGGCCTATTGCATCCCTTACAGGTGTCAGAATGGAAATGGGAGACTATATCGTTGAAGTTTATTACAGGTTTTCCTAAAACTTAGAAACATAATGATCCTATTATGGTGGTAATCGATAAACTTAGTAAGTATGCACACTTTATTCCTGTAAAGTCTACGTTTAAATCTATTAACATCACTAAAATATTCATGAAAGAAATTTTTAGACTGCATGGTATTCCCAAAATGGTGATTTTAGATAGAGACGTGAAATTTACATATTCTTTTTGGAAAGAATTGTTTGCATGGATAAATATTAATTTGAATTTCAAAAAGATTTATCATCCACAAATGGATGGACATACTGAATGAACAAACCAAATCGTAGAAGATATTATCTGCATGTACGTAAGAACAAAACCAAGCAAGTGGAAAGACTACCTGCACTTGGTATAATTTGCATATAACACTACATACCAAACGTCGGCTAAATTGAGTCCCTTCAAGGTACTGTATGACAGGAAGTGTACGACTCCAATTAGCTTAGATAACCCAGTTTACATAATCATGGTTGGACCAGAGATGATCCAACAAATGGAGTATGGTAAGAAAGGTACAACAGAACTTAAAAGAGGCACATGATAGACACAAAAGTTATCCGAACCAGAAAAGAAGACACTTGGAGTTTTAAGTGGGAGGCCATGTTTACTTAAAAGTCAAAGCCCATAAGAGTTCACTAAAGCTAGGAAATTGTGCCAATTTGACACCCAATTTTTGTGGGCCCTACAAGATACTATATCGAATTGGACCTGTAGCATACCAACTTACACTTCCAGCCAATCTAAAAATTCATAATGTATTTCACATTTCTTTGTTAAAGAATTATGTTCATGACCCTACTCATATGATCGATTGGAACTTGGTGCAGATGGTACCAGAAGGTGAGTTATAGGTGGAACCTCCCTGAATTCTAGACCATAGATAAATAGCACCTCGAAATAGAGTCATCGCTCAGGTAAAGGTGTAATGGAAGCACTTTAGCCTTGAGGAGGCCACTTGGGAGTTGGAGGGAGATTTACAAAAATATCATCCAACCCTATTCCAAGAAAGGAACAAACATTGAGGATAGTGTTTTATTGAAGGGGGAAAGGATGTGACATTCCCCCCCCTAAAAAAAAATTATCTTTAAGTTTGAAATTTCTTAGGAAATTAATTTCCATTTTTGGCAAATTTGAAATTGGAATTTTTTTTCCATTTATGGCAATTTCGAATTTAGAATTTGGTTAATTGTAATTAATGATTTTGACCATTGGGCAGAGATCTAATTTTAACCTACTAACTACTTGATTATGACACTTGTATGAAACAAAATATTTTATAATTATTGCCAGACGACAAATGGAACAACCATGTTGAAAGAAGCTGACCATGATTCCATGAGTGGGGAACATGTTGGAACTACCTCAGGGTTGATTGTTACAAGTGGAAAATCTAGAATTTGGCCATGGACATCCCCTGGAAATTAGGGATTTGGAAAGCTGCAAAAATTCCCAAGAGGGAAAAATACCTATGCACTTTTACTTTTGTATATATAGCATATGGGAGGAGACAAGATGTCTTGGGCATTTTTTGCTATTTTTAGCGGTTTCCTAAATTAATCCTGGATTAAGGGATTACGGTTTTGGTATCTATGAAATACCTAAAAGCATTGTATATATTTTATGGTGAATGGTGAAATCTGATATAATGAATATAAGAAAGGTTTTCTCGGTTGAGGGTTTCTAGTATAAAATATCTGTGTACTATGTGTATGATCCATTGATTAAATTATGTTTTTGTTAAGAATCTATATGAATTTCTTTACTTCATAGGTTTAAAACTTACATGTGGTATCAGAGCTTGTTTTTGGCTTCAAAGGGACACCTTTTTTGTTGAGGTTTTGGCTCGGTCTTGATAGATCACGTTTAACTTGGGTTTGTTATAAACCTGGGTTTACTGGGAGATTTTGCAGTGGATATTTGAGTACAGAAAGAGGAATGGTGAGATCTTTTAGAATCAAAATAGAGAAGTTCAATGGTAAAAACTTTGAGCTATGGAAGCTCAAGATAGAGGACCTTCTTGTAGACAAAGAACGATGGATCGTTGTGGATCCTAGTACATAGCCTACTGGTACATCGTCTACGAGAACACAGGCTACTGGTACACAATCAACTAGTACACAAAATACTAGTACATAGCCTACTGGTACATCGTCTACGAGCACACAGGCTACTGGTACACAATCAACTAGTACACAAAATACTAGTACACCACCTATTGGTATGTCAAAAGAAGATTGGGAGAAGTTGGACAGAAGAGCAAGGAGTATTATTCGACAATACCTCATAGATTCAGTGTTGTTAAATGTCTCAGAAGAATCTATAGCCAAGGAACTATGGGATAAGTTGGGGAATTTGTATCAATCAAAGTCCCTAGTAAACAAGTTGTTTCTTCGAAAGAAGTTGTATCATCTTAGGATGGAAGATGGATATTTTGTGATAGAACATCTAAATGCCTTTAATACTCTGGTAAGTCAACTTGTCTCTGTTAATAATACGATTGCAGAAGAATATAAGTTTATTACTTTGTTATGTTCTTTGCTAGACTTTTGGGATAATCTGGTTGTAGCAATTGGTAGTACCACTCAATCTACATTGAAGTATGAGGATGTAGTTTCATCCTTGTTATCTTAAGAGATGAGGAAGAAAAGCATGGATAGTCATAGCACAGATGCTTTATTTGTAAGAGGTTGTACCCAAGAAAAGAATCACGGTAAGACTTCAGGGGCGATATCTAAATCTACAGGTAGATCTAAGTCTCTAGGAAAATCTTTGAGGAAATGCTGGAAGTGTGCTAAAATAGGGCATTATAAGAAAGATTGCAAGTCTAAGAAGGTTGAAAAACCAAAGGGATATGATAGTACCTCTTTCATAGAGGAAAAAACCTCCATTGAAGAAGGAGGTGATATTTACCTGGTATCTACAAGTACACATGCATACCGTGATGTATGGTTGATCGACTCAAGTATGTCATACCATATGACTCCTCACAGGGAGTGGTTCTCTAAATATGAAAAATATGATGGTGGTGATGTGTTCCTAGGAGATGACTCGAAAATAAAAATATTGGGACGTGGAAGAGTTAAGTTGCTTCTAAAAGAAGGAAGGATTAGAACTATCCCTGGGGTTCTGCACATTCCAAAACTAGCCAGGAGCTTAATATTTGTAAGCAATATGGAAGATGCAAGAGTGGATACTATATTTGGAAAGGGTGCTTGCAAGATGGTACGAGGAGAAATGGTGTTGATGAGGGGAGTTCAGTGTGGAACTCTGTACAAGTTGTTGGGAAGAACATATACTAATGGGTGTAACAATTCTATTGTCCTTGAATAGAAAAATAAAGTAGACAAGACCAATACCATCCCTAAAAAGAAGACCATGCTATGGCATCAAAGACTGGGGCATATTGGAGAAAAGGGCCTTCGAACACTACACAGTAAAGGCATGGTTGAAGGTAGGTCTAATTGCACTCTGGATTTTGATTTCTATGAACATTTCATATATAGTAAACATAATCGAGTAAGATTCTGATCTGGTGCTACAAGAGCAAAGGGGATCTTAGAATTGATACATATTTATGTGTTTGGACTTGTGTTTGTTCCATCACTAGGTAAGTTTGTGTATTATGTTTCATTCATAGATGATTTTTCAAGGTACACATGGATTTATTTTCTTAGAAAGAAATCTGATGTATTTGATAAATTTAAAGAGTTTAAGGCTCTTGTAGAAAATCAGACAGAGAAGAAAATAAAGGTATTGAGAATAGATAATGGTGGAGAATTCCATGGAAATGAATTTGAATAATTATGTAAGAAGTGTGGTATATCAAGGCATAAGACTACTCCATAAACTCCTCAGTAGAATGGAGTTGTAGAAAGGATGAACAAGACACTGATGGAAAAAGCAAGGAGCATCCTCAGTTGTGTCGAGTTAGCACAAGAATTTTGGGCAGAGGTAGTGGGAACAACATGTTACCTGGTCAATCGATCACCTTCATCAGCGTTGGATGATAAAACTCCACATGAGGTATGGTCTGGAAATAGATCCCCTCTTCAACATATTAGAGTGTTTGGTTTTGATTCTTATCTACATGTTCCAAAGGAAAATAGAAGTAAGATGGATAAAAAGGTTGAAAAGTGTATCTTTATTGGTTATAAAAATGGTCTGAAAGGTTATAAGCTTTGGAACCTAGAAACCAAGAAAACTATTTACAGTCAAGATGTTGTTTTCAGAGAGGTAAAAGATGTGTCCAAACAGGAATTCCTACCAACGCAAGATGAACCTGAGAAAATAAAGCTTGAGTTGGATGATGAAAAATTTGAATCATCTGAAGAAGAGGAAGTAGAAGAAGAACCTCATACCCTAGTATTGAGGAGATTAGTGAGAGATAGAAGGCAACCAAAAAGGTATAGTCCACCTGATTTTCGTTCCAATTTTTCTTTATCTATTACTGATGATGATCCCAGAACTGTCAAGGAAGCAGTGAATTCAGAGGACAGTAAACTCTGGAAGAAGACAATGGTTGAAGAAATGGATGCCTTGGATAAGAATGAGGCATGGGATATAGTTGAGTTGCCAGCTGGAAAAAAATTGGTTGGCAGCAAATGGTTGTTCAAGAAGAAGTTTAATGCACAAGGTAAAGTGGAGAAATACAAATATCGGTTAGTAGCAAACGATTATTCCCGGGTAGAGGGAAATGACTTTGGTGAGATTTTTTCTCCTATTTCTAAGTTAACATCTATTAGATTTATTTTATCTATTGCTTCTTCTTTTGATATTGAAGTGGAATAGATGGTTCTGAAGAAAACATTCCTACATGGGGATCTGGAAGAAGAAATCTACATGAAGCAGCCATAAGGCTTTGTAGTGAAGGGAAAGAAACAATTGGTCTATAAGCTAAAGAAGTCACTATATGGTCTGAAGAAATAACCTAGGATGTGGTACCAAAAGTTTGACACATACATCCTTGGATTTGGATTTGTAAGAAGCAAGGATGATCACTATGTATATTCCAAGCAGGTTGGTAATCGATTCATTTATGTAGTGCTGTATGTTGATGACATGTTGTTGGTAGGAAATAACAAGGATGTTATCAAGGATGTGAAATCACAGCTATCCTCCAAAGTTGACATGAAGGATCTCGGTGTTGCTAACTTCATTCTGAGAATGGAGATTAAAAGAGATCGTGCAAAGAAGAAACTTTGGTTGAATCAGAGAAAATATGTTGAGATGATATTGTAGAGGTTTAATATGCATGGAGGTAAATTGGTCAAGGTTCCTAATCCTATAGGTGTAAAGTTATCTGCAGATCAGGGTCCCAAGACACAGGAAGAAGAAGAGGGCATGTCCCATGTTATGTATGCCAGTGCAGTTGGTAGTTTGATGTATGCAATGGTCTGTACTAGACCAGACATTGCACATGCAGTGGGAGTTTTGAGCAGGTATATGTCAAAACTAGGGAAGGATCATTTGACAATAGTAAAGAGGGTCTTAAAGTATCTTCATGGAACTACCAGTTATGCATTGTCCTACCAAGGATGACCAGGATTAGATAGAGTGGTGGACATATAGGTCTTTGTTGATGCAGATTGGACTAGAGATATGGATCGCAGAAGATCTACAAGTGGGTATGTGTTTAACCTATTTGGAGTAGCAATCAGTTGGATGAACAAAAGATAGGTTGTAGTGGCACTCTCAACTACAAAAGCTGAATACATGGCATCCACTCATGCAATAAAGGAAGAAGTATGGTTACAAAGATTGTGTTTAGGTATTGGGTTGGTACAACAAGCAGTGAGATTAGATTGTGACATTCAGAGTGAAATCTTCCTCACAAAGAACCTATCTTATTATTCGAAGAAAAATCATATTGATGTTCAGTATCACTTTTTGAGAGACATGGTTGAGGAAAAGAAGGTGTTACTAGAAAAGGTTGACACTTTGAAGAATGTTGCAGATTCATTGACAAAGTCTGTGAGCACAGAAAATTTATCCTGGTGTAGAGTAACAATGGGCATTACTTCCCTGGATTGTTGACTATATAATCCCCTATGCCCCTAGATGCAAAGAAAATGACAAGTGGGAGAATGTTGGGTCTGTGTTATATTATTTTCATGTGTGTGTGTGGGCGCGTCAGGTTCAATAACTGCATCTAACGATCCCTCAAGTAGTGCTCTTTGTGTCGTGTGCACCAGGTGATTTCCTAGGGGGGTCCCAAGGGGAGGCAGGTATGCCCCCCCCCCCCTAGTTATGTGCAACGTTCGGGGAAGCGCCCCAAAATTTTGTTTTGGGCGGTTTTTTCTATTTTTAGCGGATTTTGCTATTTTTAGCGGTTTACTAAATTTATCCCGGATTATGGGATTAGGGTTTTGGTATCTACGAAATACCTAAAAAAATTGGATATATTGTATGGTGAATGGTGAGATTCGATATAATGAATATAAGAAAGGTTTTCCCGGTTGAGGGTTTCCGGTATAAAATCTATGTGTACTCTTTGTATGAGCCATTGATTAAATTTTGTTTTTCTTAAGAATCTATATGCATCGCTTTACTTCACAAGTTTAAAACTTACAGGACGCTGCCTAGTATGCTGGGGAAAATTATTGATTTCTTGTTGCTATGAACACTACCTATTGAGTGTGAGGCAAGGAGAAGACTGTTGAAAACTAAAAGGCATTTGTTGAGGAGGATTTCTGAGTTAACCCTCATTGATTCATGGTGAATAGGAAAAGTGATTTGGCTACCCTATTCTAATGTTGGGAGGAACATGGTTGTTCCCTTTGTCTTCCAGCAAACTGGTTCACATATGTTATCCTATTCCTTTTATGTTTGAATGTAATATGGTTAAATACCTGATGTAATGCACGTGTTAATTATGAATTGAAATAATACTATGGATGAAATATTGAATTGAATTTTATTGAACTAAAGGACCGATAGAATGCCTCTAAACTAGTTTTAAATGGATTATCTCTATTGTATCTTATTGCTGAGTGAATACTAATTTCCGTAAATATACTAGTTGAAATAATATGCCTGGTCAAGCTTCTGGAAGAATAATTCTGTGGGTTAGTTTATTGTTGTAATGAAATAAAATATGTAGGTGAAAACCTCACAACTAAATTGTATTTACATATTAGAACTATCTGAGTATGCAATGTAAATGGGAGATGAATAATGAAGATACATATATATATATATATATATGTGTGTGTGTATGCTTACTTTCCTGTAGGTAAAGATACACATAGAAATATAGTAATTAATTGGGATTCCTTTCATGTACACAATAAATAGTTATCATTTAATAGGAGATAACTATGTATCCAAGTACCTGGGATATAATTATGTATGGACGTAACCATGCGAATTTCAAGATTCATTATAGAAAACCTACATCACACACACACACACACACACACACACACACACACACACACACACACACACACACACACACACACATATATATATATATAGGTATTCGTGAGAAATTGTAGGATGATTAAGTCTAGTTAACTACATGTTAAAGTGATGGAATAATATTTGAAATAAACCATTTAACACAGATGAAATTCTAGAACTAATTACGAGAAGCGTGAAGTCCCAAATGAAATTAAAGACATTCTAGAACCCTTAATGATTTTACACATATTCCGATAAATTCATAACTTTGTAAAAAACTACATAAATCGACTCAGTACCTGTAATAGTCTGATAAGTAATGAGATAAAAGGAAACAAATATCACGGTTGGCCACAATGAAATTTTGGGAAGATGATTTAGTATATGCTTAAATCAAATTTATTACAGTCATGCTGCCTAGGGTCTTCTGCAAATAGGTGTACGCATATTCGGAAATAGCCAAGAATCATCATTCCGTTCAAAATTAAGAAGAGGCCAGTGTGGCTACCAGATTGAATACAATTGATAAAAGAATCACTATCATTGCATGTAGGCAGGAGGAAAAACCCTGTAACTCTTTCTCAAAGATTTTATTACATATCTTGACCAGAATTAACATCAAACGAGGATACAATCCTTATGTAAGTATTGTATGTTATTCAAACAATGGAAACACTACCAAAATATGCGTTTACTCTTCAACCAAGTGATATTGAAGTGAAAATAGAAGTACATTTTTTTAACAAAAAAACTGGAATGGGACCATGGCCTTAATTTTTTTCTAGAACCGATAAAGGTAAGTCTAAAAGATAATGGGCATGAAACTCGAATACCTTTTGCGTTGAGGATAGGGGAGGCCATCTAAAACTTGCGCAGACGAAAGCTGTACAAAAATATACCATTTAAATATTAGTAATTATATGAAAGAAAGGTAAACAGAAACATCAACAAAATGATAATTGTTAGTAATAGAGTATTCCAGAGTGGCTCTCAACTTTTGGCATGCATGCTTATGTCCTTCCCTTGTCGCATTCTAGCTGGATAGACATCTGGGCCGAGAGAGGATGGTGTAGTGACTCCCTGATGGGTACCCTCGCATCAACAGAGTCCCATCATTAGTGTTGGTACCAATCATATAATCATTGGTTTATGAAATGAATCAACAACACTAACAATTATCAAATAAATTTCGTAAAACATACTGTGCGGATAGGCCGAGGGCACCATGTCAAATAATTACACACAGAACAAGAGCTACACGAAAAAATTGAGTTTAAACATTTTCTGAACCAATTTTGTCTATTACAGGGGCCAATTAAAAATCAATGATAAGTGCAGAGTTAACCTACTATTAAATTAAAATGGAGTAACATGCACACAGACCTCATAATGATAGAGGAAAACCTAATTATTACAAGAAGATCCACAACTCAAATGTCTATGCCATGAGTATTCTGGTGTGGTGGGGTTTTTTAGAAAACACAGATAATCACATTCCTTTAACATACTAGACAAAAAAGAACTTGCAATGTGTTTTTCTTTATTCTATAAACAGAAATTAACTCGCGACTAAGACTATACGCAGCCTCACAAAATGTTTAATATCAAAGCTCTACATATATAAGTAGACAGACCATAGTAAATTAACGATAATCGGGACATGAAAACCTAGGATTGAATTTGCCCAAAAAACACTGCAGGTGTAGAGTCCCTAAGTCATAACAAGGGATTAGGATGCCAAGACCTCTCAAGAAACTAGAGAATAAATCTACAGTAAGCATTACATATAGAAATGGGAAGGAATCTAGGAAAGTTATAGAGAATAACGATAATGGGAGATTTAAGTAAGAACAAGTAAGATTGTCATGAGGGTTCTTACACTATAATAAATAACACAAACCTTGTTTCGTAACTAGAACACGGGGTTAACAAAAAATTACCAAGGAGGGCGATTGGAGACATTGTTCCATCGGGTAACATTTTCCCCAAATCGACGGCATGATTCAGTAAGAAAATAATATGCAGAGCCTCTCGAAAGACTCCACAATGAAACAACAAACACATTAAAACCCTAAGAGGAACCTTAACTACTCATTCTAAATGATGAAGGTATGAAGGGAGGTCTATCCATGTGACGAGGGTAGACATGGCATGACTGGAATGGATGAAGGGCCCAGTGAGAGCATCGTAAATCACACACACGGGATTTCCATAAAACGATACATGCAGAGTCTTAATCCCCTTCTGACAGTAGTCCACTCTTTCACATCAAGAAATTTGTGAAGTAAATGAATCCCTCTGAGACTCGACGAGTTGGAACTCGTACACTTCGACTTCTTTGTTATAGTTAGCTTATCATTCGAGAGAAGGTTTGTTGGAACATCATTTGGTTAAGTCAAAGTTAACACAAGATCTTGTTACTCAAACTCTGTTGGGTAAAGGGATTGGAATATTACTAATCTTGGATAATTCGTAAAGGGAACCATTTATAATCAGGACTATGTATATTAATGCTAAGTGCATATCACTAAGCCACTTCTTTTCAAATGTGGGGTATATATCTCTCCCCGTTGATATATATATGGTAAGAAAATATTTGTTTTCAAATGGACAAATTAAATAGTATTGCGCGCAAGACATAGGAATCTCTTGTTTAAAGAGAGACTAGGACTATAAGTCCTAAGTCTAGTCTACTTTATAGATATGTATGTATATATATGAGTAGTTTGGAGACTAAAATGGAATTACTAGAACCCTTGGAGAATTAACCATAAAAGTTTCTATATAAAGTAAGATAGACAGGTATGGAAATGGCATCATGTGGTAGGACAAACTTAAGTTACGTCACAAAAAAATATAACAGGAATGAATATTTCTTCCCTCTATCGACAAACATATAAAATGAAATTGGAGATTAATGCCTCACGGGAATTTTTTTTTATGACAAATTTGAGGTTCATTACATCACTTTATATCAAAGTTCTTAATTCATCATTAGGCAATAAGTAAATTCTTCCATTAAATATCAACAATCCATCGTTGTGTAATGAATAACCTGCATACTTTGGTACCATCATGTTATCTTGTCCAATATTATTCTTAATGTCCTTGTACCAATCATCATCCATTTGTAAAGTTAGAATCTTTTCTCAAAGATTGGTCTTAAGTGGTATTACTGAGAGTATGTGTGGTCTCCAACTCAACGCATCTTCCACTTTGTTTACCATTCCTTTAATGTAAGTAATATAGAAGTTGTATTCGCTAAGTAATTTTGAACAATGCCTTTGTCGTGTGTTCAAGTCACTTTGTGTAAACATATGCTACAATCCACAGTGATCTGTCCTTAATTTGAATTTACGTCCAATTAGATAATGTCTCCAAACACTCAAGGCATATACAATTTCCAATAACTCCTAGTTGTGCATTGTGTAGGTCTCCTCATGCTTTCTCAATTTCCTTGAAATGTAAGGGATCACTCAATCGTCTTACATCAAAACTCTGCCTAAACCTTCCTTAGATGCATCTGTGCATACCAAGAAATATTTTTCCATGTCATGGACCTTTAGTATCGATGCTTTCATCAAAAAATGTTTGATATTTTGAAATTCTTTTGTGCATTTCTCAGTCCATACAAAATTCTTGTTGTTCTTCTACAATTATGTGATCGCATTTTCTATCTTTGAAACAAATTTGATGAATTGTCAGTAATATCTTGCTTAACCAATAAAGCTACATACTTATTTTACATTTCTCAGAGCGTTTTTTCATAATAGACTCTACATTCTCTGGATCTACAACAATACCTTCACCAGATATGATATATCCCAAGTAATGAATCTTTGATTGGTAAAAAGAACATTTCGATAATTTCTTGTACAATTTGTTTTCTTTTAGACACTTTAGGAACAATAGTAAAAGTCTGTCATGCTCTTCTTTTGTCTGAGAATAAATCAGTATGTCATCAATAAATAATTGAAAAAACTTATCCAAGCATTCATGGAACACCCCATTCATCAAACTCATGAATTCCCCTAGGGCATTCGTCAATCCGAACGGTAAAAATGTAAACTCATGGTTTTTGAACCTCGTTTTAAATGTGGTCTTAGGGATATCTTCTTATTTAATCTGTAATTGGAGATATCTTGATCTAAAACAGTCTTCGAAAACATCGTTCCTCCCTTCATCTTGTCAAAAAAATCATCTATTATGGGTAACATATATTGGTTCTTGATCATTGCTTTGTTTAATTGGTGATAGTCAATACAAATTCTCCACGATCCATCCTTCTTTCTCACGAAAATAAATGGCACACCCCAAGGAGACACACTTGGATGTATAAGTCCCAAGTCCGAAAATTCATTCAATTTCATTTTCAACTCCTACAGTTTAGGCATTGACATCCGATAAGGCGTTCTCACTATAGGTTAAGATCCAGGTTTCAATTCTATTGTAAACTCCAACTCTCTTCTAGGTGATAAACTTGGTAACTCTTCTAGAAACAAGTCTGCAAACTCTTGCACTACAAAAAGGTTTTCTAATCCTTCCACCTCACCCCTTTTGTTTAGAACTAATATTGCGTAAACCTTTCACCCATTGTGCATACTCTTATGTAGTTGTAGGGAAGAAATAAATCTCAAGGACAACCCCTGGTTCCTTCCTACAATCACTCTACTTTCTCCTAAATCATATGTCAAACTTAATCATTTCATCTTACATTTAAGTATCACATCATGTGATTCCAACCAATCCATACCAATCACTATGTCATAAGATCCTAAGATCATGACATCTAGGTTAGCCTCCATTACAGAATATCCCAAGTTAATGCTAGAGTTGTAACCTTTCCCCCAACCTTTTGTTTGGCACCTAATGTCATTTCTACATATATGAACTCATCTTGCTCAACTTCCTTTACCTTAATTCTCTTTAACATTGCATTAGAGATAAAGATGTTTGTAGCACTTGGATTTATCAATATACTAAAATTTTGGTTAATGATTGTACCTGACATCTCGAGCATAGTGGACTGGTGCTCGGCCCAACAGTTTTTCACCGCTACATGTATCTTGTGGGCCTTGTCCAAATATACAACCATAGTGGGTTCTAATGATCCAAACGCTCTGGCCTTCTCAGTTAGAACGTCTCACTAGTAGTGTGGCTCTCCACATGTCCAACATCTAGTCTTCGATCCATTTCTCCTAATCCTTGAAGTAGAAGTTGTTGGCCTAACAGTTTGTGATCCTAGTCTGTTCTAGTGAACATGACTAAACATTTTTTTCTACTATGTACAATGTTTCTTCTACTATTGTGATACTCTGTAAGGAGTCCTCTACTGAGGATTCTTTCACCGTGGTGTCATGAACATAGGTCCTCTGGGTGTATCTTGATGCCATGAAGTTTGTATAGATATTTCCTGATGTTGTTGTGCTCCTGATGACATATGTTTAGTCTTTCTATAAGGATTCCTTTCTTGACCCCCATTTTTCATGTCTTCCTTAGTTATGAGAGCCTTCTGAACTGCACCATGCAATGTCAGAGGCATTAACTTCCTCACCTTCACATGAATGTTGAAGTTAAAGATGAACACAAACTTGTTGACCTTTAACTTCTCTGTGTTCATATGTGGAGCATACCTAAGTAGCTCCATGAATATTTCCTCATACTCTGGCACCGTATGACCACCCTGTCGTAAGGCGTTTAACTCATTAAGATGACACTCAATGAATTCCTTATACAAGTACCTCTCCTGTAACCATTCCTCAAACAACTCCTATGACACATCTTCGACAACCATTTTTAGTTGAGGTAGGAGCACCTTCCACTATATAATATCACTTCGCTTCTGCTGAAATACTGCCATGTGGAATTTCATGTTGGAGGTGTAATCATGAAGTGAAAATCACATCTCCATATTCTCCAACCATGCCTCAGTGGATGAGTCATTTGTAGCACCCATAAACTTGGGAATCTTTGCCTTCTCAAATTCTCTGTGCATATTACTACTAATTTGGAGCATGCTATGAACAATTATTGGGTACAAACGTTCTACCGTCATCTTGATATAAATGGTTAATTAATGCTTCTAACAACCTCTAGAAGGATCTCATCATACCTACGACATATCCCACAACAATCTACTCCTTCTCAGTAATATGCTCATCTCCCTGGGGGTTAGACCCTTCTGACGTGGATGCTATCGGAGGTGTCCCACCTCTTCCTCCAACACCACATCATCTACTTCCCCTATGTCCTCTAACCATGATTATTTGCATGTACAATTTCAAAATTTAATTAGCAATATAATTTTAATCATTTATTTAACACAGTGGAAGGCACAATTGTCCAATGTCGCAGTGTTGAACCCTCTTTGATATCATATGTAACGACCCCTCTGTTACGACATCAAATAAGTGACTACATTAGTGATATATTTTTTTGAAACAATTGTTAGGAAAAGTGATATGCAAGAATAACATACATCAATATTTTACGCATTCAATTTCATCACACCACTACGCAACAATAATCTTAATATAACATCACTATTATTAAATATTATCTATAACACATTAAGATCACAACAAATATCTACCCACCCAACCTATCATGCAAGGTTAGGACCTCCAAGACACATAATCAACGCTCAATTCCAAGATTCATCTTATTGATTTTGACCATTTAAGGTCTCATGATTGGCGACTATTCTAAAAAACGAGGAGATGTCTAGTTCCATTAACCACAATCATACTCTAAATTTTGTGACTAAGAAAACCACAATACCCATCATAAATTATTTAAACATAGATTATAATCTACTACGATTTAACAATCATTTAAACATAACTCATGTGATCTTGTAATGACCTCCTTCCTACTGAACAATAAAATTAACGTAGAAGACAAATTCTAGTTATAATTTCATCTAATCTTTTAACTTAATCATTATACATTCATAATTCATTTAATGTGTAAAATTAATAAATTTAATTATATAAAAATCCTTAATTCTTTTATTTATTTTTATTTCATTGTTTACACAAAAAAAAATAACACCACTCATTATGAAACTACTTGAATGCTAACGAGTTTCTACCTTAGTGTAACATATTAAAAATAAGCATATTGTAATTTCCAATAATAATTAAATAATTCAAAATTTATAGATTCCATAGAGTATATTTATTATACTTATTTGTAACCCTATTAAAACAATTAACAAATAATATCATTAGAATAGGGCTGGATACCAACGTTATAAAAGGATTACAACCGCTACTAGTCATTTAATCATTCAATCTTGTGAATACTTTATAATTAAATCACCCCTTATCTATTTAATATATTACCCTAACACTTGGATTAATACTACTTTCATTGAGTATATCTTTATATAATAATAATTTGTTTTTAAAGAACAAGTTGAGGGATAGTAATGATTTGACAACACATATATAAACAACTAAAAATGAACCTAACGAATCCAAGGAATAATTGGACATGTTTTCGCTATCAAATACATAACGACAAGTTCTTATTCCACGTAGTTAATATTAATTTTATTAAAGATTATTCACGGCCGAAGAGTGGCACAACCTCCATGGAAGTTAATTTTAGAAGCATTGATCTGCAGTCATGAGATGAGTCCCCATAAATATCATTCGGGGTGCTCTTAACGGTGATGAGTGGAGTACAAGAAAATAATAAAATCTCAAGACACACTTAGCAGTGCTCCCGAGTAAATGGCATGGTCTGGTAAGTAGTCCCATCCCGAGACAAGAAAAATTCGATTGGATCTGATTAGGTAAGAGTGTAGGGATGAGATGAAATTTAATTTTTTCCCGGAAATCAATCTTTACAACTCAAAATAAAACCAGGGATTAGCTTAAGTTAACGAAATTTTGACTTCCATATTTTTCTATAAAAGGACATATTACTCCTAGTCCGAAAACCCATGGTAAATAACTCTCAAAGTTTTTTTTTCAAGGAAACCAATGTTCAGTGTTGGATAGACCTTTCTATAATTCTAGGCGAGACCTCAACTCAAGCGAAACCAACAATAGAGTAAACTAGGTGCAGTGGCGTAAAGTTTGAAAAACAAGAATACTTTTATATACTTTCTATTGGATCTCAGAATAATCAAGACTTAACGTTGGCTAATCAATAAACTCACAGAAGCTCCATTGTAAGAAGACTAACTTCAGGGCTCCAACATTAAAAAGGTAAAAAGACCATGAGAACTAACATTTGTTAATCTGGTGGCCGTTCAATCGGGGAGTTTACACCTTCCATATGGGAGCGTTCGCTATTAATTACTTACTCAAGGTTTGTTTCAATGAGAAGAACCTATGAAAATATTCAATTCAGTAGCGATGTTTCATTAAGAAATGAATTAAAGGGTAGCTCTCTACTTCTTTTGTTTAACGCATTCGATGATACATACTTCTTTGATGTCTCAGTCCATCCTCCTTCGTCCATATATTATCGAAGTGATATCAACAATTAAAGTGCTATTGTACATTGCTCAGTTCGTTGTTCGTAAACATTTCATCGGTTTAGTTGAAAAAAATAACTAGCTAAGAAAATTGTTAGGATGTAATCATTTCACTGCCACCGTGCAAACGTGAATCGGTGGCCGTCTTGACTTTCAAGACTCGAGGGCCAACCACGGATTACTAATTTGTCTTACATTGCTTAAACAGTGGCCGCCTCAACCTTTCAAGCAACCAGACTCTAATTGCCTTAACCTTTGAAGGCAACAAAATTCTATCACCGCCTTCATTAAATTTTATCGTTTCTAAAATCGTAGGGCCAATTGGTATTAGTATAAATAAATGAAGAACGGATTGTCATAGTGTTGTGATCTGAAGAATCAGATTTTTGAATAGAAGTAATTTTTGAATTCTCTCTATGGATTCTGCGTTTATGATTTTCTGTTATTGAGTTTGTAAACTCATGTCATTCCTTGATCGAATTAGTTATATTGTTTTTAATTTGATTTAATGTAGTAATTATTTTGATTTTACCGATTGCGAACCTGGTTTTATATTTATTTGGAGTTTACTTGTTAAATTCCCAGAGAGTTCTTTTTGTTTTACCAAAAACTCCAAACCCAAAAGTGGTGGGCCCAAAGTCTGTACGTATTTTGCAATTCGGCATTTCTTGTTTTGTTTTGTTTTTGCAACGGGTGTTGGCAAACCCCGAACCCCGAACTCCAATATGCCTGGGCCCACGACTTGGTTTCATTTCGCGAATCGTCAATTCTCTTTACATTTTGTTTTTGTATCGAGCGTTTGTAAATGTCGATACCCAAAACCCCGAAAGAGCTGAGCCCACAGCCTTCTCACGATTTCGCAATTCGCCAAATTCTTTGGGTATTTTGTTTTGGTGTCCAGCGTTTGTAAATGCCGAAATCCAAAATTGGGATTTGCCTCCATTTTTCACATTTGGTATCAGAGCCTGCGTATTTCATCCTGCAAGCACTTAATTGATTGCAGATTGTTCCTGTTGATGCACAATTTTACTGAGCTAAAGTTCATTTGATTTCCTTCAATTTTTATAAATGGATGTGTCTGGTAGTAGTGCTTCTCAGATTTAGGTTCCTATCTTGAGCGAGAAGTCATATGATTCCTGGTACATTCGGATGAGGATGATTTTGCGTTCTCAGAATTTGTGCACTTATGTCATTGATGGTTATGCTGAACCAGCTGATGTTGCAGTAGAATTGGCTCTGTCTAACGCTGATCATGTTTTGCTGAAAGAAAACAGGAAGAAGGATAACAAGGCTCTAGGATTAATCCAGCAAGGATTAAATGAATTCATTTTTATGAAGATTGCTAGTGATGCATCTTCTAAGATGGCTTGAGACATTCTTGAAACTTGTTATCAAGGTGTGTCCAAAGTGAAGATAGTCAAGTTGCAGAACTTAAGAAGGGACTTCAAAAATCTAAAAATGAAGGATAATGAAAGTGTTGATACTTTCATGACTCAAGTAATAAGTGTTGTGAACCAGCTCAGGCAGTATGGAGATTATGTTGAGAATAAAAGAGTTATTGAGAAAGTACTGAGAAGTTTGCCTAAGAAGTTTGAACCTGTTGTGGTACCCATAGAGGAATTTAAGGATTTCAGTCTAATGCAAATTGATGAGTTAACTGGTTCTCTTGTTGCTCATGAATCTAGGCTATCTATATATGAAGAAGGATCATTGGAGCATGCTTTCAAATCACAACTGCATATTACCAGAGGTAGAGGTAGAGGAAGGTCTTATAATTATGGAAGAGGAGGTCGTTTTTCTAGTCGAAGGGACAACAGAGCTGAATCAGAGTCTGAGCATAAGTTCCACCAGAATCCTCCTACTTTAAGAGGGAGAAACAACAAACCTTGGCAGCAAGAAAATCAGAGGTATGATAAAACTAAAGTACAATCTTATTATTGAAAGAAGTTTGGGCATTTTGCCAACAAATGTTGGAAGAAACAGGCAGATGCTGGAAAGCATTCTGCACATATCACAAATGAGTCTGAGCATGATCAAAATCCTATGTTTCTGACCTATAATGTGACTCGGGAAAATGCTAGTGATATTTGGTTTTTGGATAGTGGTTGCAACAATCACATGATTGGTAATAAAGACTTATTTTCTTTGATTGATACTAGTATTCAATCTGAAGTCAAATTGGGAAATGATTGTAAGGTTACAGTCAATGGTAAAGGTATAGTTCCAGTTTACACTAAGAACAAACAGAGAAGAAATATTGATGATGTTTACTTTGTGCTTGGTTTAAAATGCAATCTTATTAGTGTTGGACAACTGATGGAGAAAAAGTACAAAGTATTCTTCAAGAACAAGGTATGTACAATCTATGATAAATTTCCTAGCAAAAAGTTGATTGCAAGAGTAGAGATGACCAAGAATAGAATGTTTCCACTTGTTATGAGAAATGATTTGAGTGGTTCTTTGAATGTTTATAAAGCTAGAAGTTTAGATGAATCTTCGTTATGGCATTTGAGATATGGTCATTTACATTTTGGTGGCTTAGATTTGTTACAAAAGAAATAGATGGTAAAGGGGTTACCTTATATTTAGCAACCTGCAAGCTCTTGTGAGAATTGTATACCTGTGAAGCATCACAAAGAGAAATTTGTTTCAGGTGTTTCCTACAGAGAAAAAGCTCCATTGGAAATTGTCCACACAGATTTATGCGGACCTATGCAAACACCTTCTTTAACTAGCTGTGTTTATTTTATGACTTTCACTAATGATTTCAGTAGGAAGACTTGGTTGTATTTGTTGAAACAGAAATCTGAAGCCTTTGATGTTTTTAAGAAGTTTAAGTCTATGGTTGAGAGTGAGAGTGGTCAAACCATTAAAATCTTAAGGTCTAACAGAGGAGGTGAATGAAAACTTAATGATTTCATTGAATTTTGTGATTTTGATGGAATTAAAAGATAGTTTATTGCTCGACATACTCCACAGCAGAATGGAGTGGTTGAAAGGAAGAATAGGACCATCATGGATATGGCTCAAAGCATGTTGAAAGAGAAGCATCTTTCAAATGAATATTGGGGAGATGCAGTTCTTTGCTCTGTTTTTATCTTGAATAGAAGTCCAACCAAGACCGTGAGGGATCATGTACCTCAAGAAGCCTGGGATGGTAAGCCTTGCAATGTTTCTCATTTCAGAATTTTTGGATGTGTTGCATTTGCGCATGTACCTGCATAAATGAGGAGGAAGTTGGATGACAGAAGTGAGAGATGTATCTTTATTGGATATAGTGAAGAGTCTAGGGCATATAAACTCTACAATCCCATCACCCATAAATATGTAATCAGCATAGATGTTCAATTTAAAGAAGATGAAGCCTGGGATGGAAGTATTGACAAGTCGATTTCAGAGGGAGTTGTGTTACCCCGTGAAGATGGACAGATGGTTCCACATGCACATATGCCTATAGCAAGAAGTCCAACAAGGCAAGCACCACATATCATCCCATCTCAATTTAGAATGCCCAGAACTCATGAGCATGGTGAGCCATATGGACATGGTGGACATCAATCAGATTCACAGGTAAGTAGTAAATCAAATCCCACTTTAGCTTCATTAATAAACATATTTAAAGGACAGAAGAATAGAATCTTAAGAGAATTGTATGATCAAAATGAAGAAGTAGATCAAATTTCAAATTTTGCATTAATGGCATGTGATCCTATAAGTTTTGATGAAGTTGTTAAAGAGGATGTCTGGATAAAAGCAATGGATGAGGAGATTGATTCCATTGAAAGAAATAACACTTGGGATCTTGTATATTTACCTGAAAGTAAGAATATTATTGGTGTTAAGTGGGTTTATAAGACTAAGTTGAATGCAGATGGTGAAGTTGAAAAGTACAAGGCAAGACTTGTAGCTCAGGGGTTTAGTCAGCAACCCGACATTGATTACAATGAAACCTTTACTCCTGTGGCAAGGATTGACATAGTCAGGATGGTCTTAGTTATTGCATCTCAAATTAGATGGACCATGCATCAAATGCACGTTAAGTCTGCATTCTTAAATGGATATTTGGAACAAGAGGTTTATGTTAGACAACCTTTGGGTTATGAGATTGATAAGCATAGAGATAAAGTTTACAAGTTAAGGAAATATTTATATGGATTGAAGCAGACATCTAGAGTTTGGTATAGCAGGATTGATGAATACCTGATCAGTGTTGGATTCAGCAGAAGTCCAGGTGAACCAACTTTGTATACAAAGGTAAACCAGAAAGGTAAAATTTTGATTGTTTATTTCTATGTTGATGACCTGATTTTTATGGGAGATCTATCTGTAGATGATTTTAAGGATGCCATGAAAACAGAGTTTGAGATCACTGATTTAGGATTGATGAATTATTTTCTTGGAGTTGAAGTGGATCAATCTGATAATGGAATTTTCATTTGTCAAACTAACTATGCACATGAAGTGTTGAAAAGGTTTAGAATGTTGAATTATAAACTAGCTGCAACACCTATGGAAACTGGTATTAAATTGAGCAAGTATGATGAAGGATCGTATGTTGATCCAACTCTATATAAGAGGATGGTTGGAAGCCTTATGTACTTAACAACAACCAGACCTGATATTATGTTTGTTGTAAGTTTGATTTCCAGGTTCATGGAGACTCCGAAGAGTACTCATTGGCAACAAGGAAAGAGGATCCTGAGATATGTTGCTAGAACAACTGACTATGGTATTCGATACACATCAAAATTGAACTTTGAGCTAATCGGATATACTGATAGTGATTTTACAGGTTCCATTGATGACAGGAAAAGCACATTTGGGTATGTGTTCAGTCTCGGATCTGGAGCAGTGGCATGTGCATCAAAGAAACAACCCATTGTGACTCTATCTTCTACTGAGGCAGAGTATGTTGCAACGGCTACAGCAGCATGTCAAGATGTGTGGAAGAGAAGGGTATTGAATGAATTGTTGCATAACCAGAATGATGCAACTCAAATTATCTGTGACAATAAATCTGCCATTGCACTGTCAAAGAATCATGTCTTTCACAAACAGAGTAAGCACATTGATATGAGGTATCATTTCATTCGATAGGTGGTAACTGGTAAAGAGATTTATGTTCAGTTTTGTCGATCTGAAGATCAATTTGCAGACATATTTACGAATCCTTTGGGAAATGAATTGTTTAAAATCCATAGAAGTAAAATCCATAGAAGCTATAATGCATTTGTTTACAAAAAATTTGTTTGAAATGATTAAGAGGGAGTATGTTAGGATGTAATCATTTCACCACCCCTGTGAAAACGGTGAATCAGTGGCCATCTTGACCTTTCAAGACTTGAGGGCCAACCACTGATTACTAATTTGTCTTACGTTGATTAAACGGTGGCCGCCTCAACCTTTCAAGCAACCAGACTCTAACCACCTTAACTTTTGAAGGCAACAAAATTCTATCACCGCCTTCATTAAATTTTATCATTTCTAAAATCGTAGGGGCAATTGGTGTTATTATATATAAATGAAGAACATATTGTAATAGTGTTGTGATATGAAGAATCACATTTTTGAATCAAAGTAATTTTTTAATTCTCTCTATGGATTCTACATTTATGATTTCATGTTATTGAGTTTGTAAACTCATTTCATTCCTTGATCGAATTAGTTATATTTCTTTCAATTTGATTTAACGCAGTAATATTTTGATTTTACTAATTGCAAACTCGGTTTTATATTTATTCGGAGTTTACCTGTTAAATTCCCACAGAGTTCTTTTTGTTTTACCAAAAACTCTGAACCCAAAAGTGGTGGACCCCAAAGTCTGTACGTATTTCACAATTCGGCATTTCTTCTTTCGTTTTGATTTTGCATCGGGTGTTGACAAACCCCGAACCCCGAACTTCGATCTGCTTGGGCCCACGACTTGATTGCATTTCGTGAATCAACAAATCACATTGCATTTTGTTTTTGTATCGAGTGTTTGTAAACGCCAATACCCGAAACCCCGAAAGAGCTAGGCTCATAGCCTTCCACGATTTTGCGATTTGGAAAATTATTTGGGTATTTTGTTTTGGTGTCTAGTGTTTGTAAACGCCGAAATCCGAAATTGGGATCTGGCTCCATTTTTCACAAAAATGAAACTTGGATTCTTAGAGGCGTCAAGATAAAAAATGTCACTACTGGAAGCCTGGGGTTCAAAATCGGGATAAGGATCCCCAGTGCTCTAATGTCGATGATGAAAACACCCTCCTATTAAGTAAGCGACAACGTGACACTCAAGGGTATTATAATTGCTTCTTCTCTCCCAAATGAAACTCCCTATCCCCCTTTCCTAGTATTTCATATTATATATGATGTGGTGATGCACATCGCAAATTATTTATGATCATCACAGTTGTTTTGGTTGCGGTGGATAAGTTGGTCCTGGTGCAGCAAAGCCTGGTGAAAGAAATGTAATTCCAACAAAGCACAATGAAAGATTGGAAATTCCAACCCTAGGTGCAATGGTGAAACAAAGGACTAAACGCCTCAAAAACTCACAGTTGTTCCATAAACAAGGGGTCTCATACACCAATTTGTTGTGGCTTAACAGTGACCTTAAAAATAGATTATTATTATTATTATATAATATGTTTTTCCTTCAGCCCGTAATGTAATTGAAGTGGATAACTCAAATATTGTTCCAAAACATGAATATTTTGTCTAAAAACTTGAAGGTTATAAAATTGAATAAAAAAAAATTTAAAGAATAAATATTGCATAGTTAACCAGGATCTAACAAGGAAACAAGAAAAAATATATATGTGACTACAAGCACATAAATTGTTCTAATATTATAATTCTATAACATTCATACAGACCTACATTTCATTTTAACAGTATCTATTCAATCTCATGTTAGTCGATACTTTCTTCCATAACACCCTTGTAATCAATAGGAATGTGACAATAATATAGTGTTACAATTTCTCATACACATGCTAATTAAATAGTCAAAAGATTATGATTAAAACATAACCCTTCAGCAGAGTAAGAATAGATTGGTTATCATAATTTAGATAACTTGCAAAATGACTCAATGCATCAACTTTTAGTCTACAATAGTCACGACTTATTTTGCTTTTACTAGCCGAGGGTAGTCAACTTTTTACAGATTCTAAAACAATATCTTTGGAAACTAAAATTCATGGAAGCGGTAGAAGTTAAGCATTTGAATTTTTTAGTCTACAATAGTCACGACTTATTTTGCTTTTACTAGCCGAGGGTAGTCAACTTTTTACAGATTCTAAAACAATATCTTTGGAAACTAAAATTCATGGAAGCGGTAGAAGTTAAGCATTTGAATTTTTTTTCAAACAACAATGTCGGAAGCAATTTGTTTGGAACCTTGATGGGAAACAATAAATATGTGTGTAATAAAAAAAAATTCCATAATACTCCTAATACAGAAATTGAAACTTCAATGTCTAAGAGTTGTTTTTTCATAACAATTAAATTACATATTTAGAATGTTTCATTTTATAACAATTTTGAAACAATTAAATACAGTAAATATAAGCATGCACATGCATACAGTTATGTTAATGCATATGCATGCAATCTATTTATAAATTGTTTGTGTAATTATGTGATATATTCATGATCAGTGTGTGTAGCTGAGTGATAGATGTTATATATACCAGCATATCCATAGAGGTGTGAGTGCAGTGTAGTGAGTGTGAGAGAGAAAGACCCAATAGTGAGGTATTGTGTGTATGAGAGGAAAAGATGGTTATATCCCTAGGTTGACTATTGTAATTCTCCCTTGAGTAAAACAATACCGATTATCATGACCTTAATTGTTTCCACCATTTGATTTCCACATAAATTATAGTGTAAATTGTTATTTTATTGGTCTTGGTTTGATGCTTATTTAATATAGCTCGTTTATGCTCAGTTTTTCTCCCGCTGCCTAACAAGTATCAGAGCACATATAAAGAAAAAGAGTAGACGAGTTCGTTAGCTCTCAGCGGAAGAAAGAGTTGAGAATATCTATATGTGAGGAAGCCTGCATTGGTTAAATCTGGAGACAAGGGTTCGAAGGTTTCCAACATTTGTTGGTTCTCAAAAAGAAGAGGAGGTCTCTGGGAAAAAAGGTGCAAAGGAGGAGGAACGTAAGAAAATTATTTTTTCTGTCTAGTTTACTGAAGCATGGAGCCCAGAAACCCTCTGCCCAAATTCGCTGAAGCCCGCGGAGGTTGTGAAACCCAATGTTGATCCAAGCTGAGCGGATCTGTCTGTGTTAAGGTAGAGATAAACCCGTTTGATAGAGCTGATAAATTTCCGTTGTGTATCCACAATGTCGAAGGGATTCTAATCCGTTTTGATGGGTGATCCGATGGGAAGAACTATTTAAAACTCGCTGGAAAGAGCAGGGCGATAATTGTTCGAAGAGTTTAGCTGTTTGAAATTTCTGGGATCATCCCACCAGTCGACTTGTGGAGGGTGCAATAACCATGGTATGATACCTGTGCAGTGATACCCGTGCAAAATCGTGGTATGAAAGGAATTTTGTTTTTTTTATTATGCACAAAACACGAGGTATAATGCATAGATTTACGAGGCAGGAAAGTGGAAAGAGGTATGAACAAGTATGTTTCATTATGCACAAGAAGAATTGCCTTTATAAATGGGTGGAGAATGTTACTATATTTTTTTATTAATAGGTAGACCCTTTAGTAAAAGGTTATAAGAAGTATATTATATATATATATATATATTTGGATTTAAATCTTTTATTTAATTTTTTTGGGGGTTTAACTTTGAAATACTATTATTTTTCCATATTAAAAAGACATGGTTTATTATAAGTTGTGATTTTTTTGGACGGTTTTATGTTAATGTCGAAAGTGCAGAGTTTTAGTTTGAGGTGGAGAAATTCAATGGGACCTATGGAAGCTCAAGATGCAAGATCTCCTCGAACAACAAGGCAAAAGAAAGAGCATTGATGGTTTAGTCATCGTGAAAGAAAAAAAAATGTATTTACTTTGGAGTTGTAGAAATTATTGATTGCATGTAAATGGGCAAATGTATGTAATACTTGAATAGGCATGCATACCCTGGTTTATCAGGTCATCTATGAAAAGTCTATATGTAGATTTAGGTAGATTGAATATGTGGGGGGGCATGTATGTTGAGTTATCCTTAACTCAGTGAAAGAATTAAATGAGTTAAATTTGTTTTTCGGGTCCTTGTGTTTTGTGTATCCCGTGATATTGTGTCCATCGATTGCATGTAATGAAGCCTATAAAATCCTTGATGAACTCCATTGTAAATGGGCCTAGAGGTAAGCGGTGAAGACTTACTTGGTCGGTTTGGCCGAATTTGGTCAAAGTTGTTCGAATGCAAAGTTCGAGCTGGAGTAGTGTGTCTAATTTAGAAAGGTGGGTTTGTAGAAAGGTTGATGTGTTGGCAGATCAATCAAGTGTTTGAGAATATATGATGAAGGTAATTTCATATCCATGGAACTTAGAAAGTATTAAAAGGAAGTTCGGATAGAATAGGAATTTTCAGTAATGCCAAGTTGCAACAATAGTTGTGGATAGAAGCAGTTGTGCTATCTACTAACTCGGTCACCATCGGTTGAAAAAGACAGGAAGGTTAAGGAAGAGGTATGAACAGGTCATCTGGTAATCACTCAAATGTGAAAATATTCGGTTGTGATGCTTATGTTTTTTATCAGCAGTCTAAGTAGGAGCCAGATCAAACATGTATATCTTTGATATGGTGATGATGTTAATGGGTGCAGACTATGAGATCCTACTACCCAAAAAATCATCATGGATAGAGATGCAGTGTTTGATGAATCTCCTTTTATAAAATCAAACATAGTAAAATATGAAAGGTTCAAAGCATGACTGGTAGAAGAAAGGTATTTTGAAGGTATTGATTTCCATGAAAGTTTCTCACCAATTGTTAAAAACTTGTTTTTATTCATGTTGTATTAGGACTGGTTGTGATAGTACAACTAGATGTTAAAACTGTTTTACATGGAGTTTTTTGGATAAGGGGATGTATATGGAACAACCAGAATGGTTAGTTCAGAATCACAATAGGAGATTTTTTTTGCAAACTCAAAAATCTTTGTATGGCCCAAAGCATGCTAGGAAAATGGTACAAGATGTTTGATTGTTCATGGTGAACCAAATTTTACAGGAAGTGAGTATAACCATTGTGTTTATGGTATATTCATTATCTTGGTGTTATATGTTATGCTTGTTACAACCACAAGCATGGTTGAGGTCAACAAGTTGGCTCAGTTGGTTAGGATGTTTATTAAGGATTTGGGAGCAGCAAAATCAATATTGGGCATGGAAATACAAAGAGTCAAGAAATATGATAAGCTTGGTTATCACAACAAAAGTATGTGGTGAAGATACTCAGGAAATTTAGTATGAATAATGTGAAATTGGTAAAATTCCTTTGGCTTTCCATTGTAAGTTCTCTTCGGGTTTATGTCCTAATTGATGAAGAAGAAAATGGTTATATATGTCTCGAGTATTATATTCTAGTAGGAAGTTTGATGATTGTGATGTGGAAATCGTCATCATTTCACATGAAGTTGGTGTTGTGAGTAGACACATGGAAAAACTAGGCGAAGAGCATGGAAATGTGTGCTTCAAACACATAAGCACAAGTATCACCTACAGTGGTTGTAGTGATTTGGTTTGGGGTTATGATTAATGAGATTTGGAGAAGTTCATGGGTTTATTAGACAAGTTACTGATCGAGACAGAATGGTCCCTGCTGGAGTGAATTGTGTAGGCATGTTCATGTAACAGTATTGTTAGAGAAGTTGCAGAGTTGTGATGGTGTTTGGATTCTCTTGGCTTGCAGAAAAGGTGATGGATGAATTAATTAAGGGCATGATATATAAGGTAAATTGTTGTCAAGGTGGATATTGTTGGAAACATGCCAACGAATTTCCTCATGCGATCACATGCACATGCATGCAATTATGTTAATGCGCATGCATGAAATCTATTTATGAACTGTTCATGTAACTATGTGATCTATTCATGATCAGTCTGTGTAACTGAGTGATAGATTTTATATATACGAGCATACCCATAGAGGTGTCAATGCAAGACGCAATACTGAGGTGTTATATATACGAGCATACCCACAGAGTGTGTGAGAGCAAGACGCAATATTGAGTTGTTTTGTGTATGAGAGGAGAGGATAGTTGTATCCTTGGATTGAATATTGTAATTCTCCCTTGGATAAAAGAATATCGATTATCATTTTCTTGTTTTTTTCCCTCATTAGGTTTCCGCATAAATTATTGTGTCAATTGTGAGTTTTTTGTTCTTGGTTTTAATGTGTGTTTGATCGCGCATGTTTATGCTTTGTTTTACTTCCACTGCCCAACACTGAGGAGTGTTCTTCAACTTAAGGATTTTCTCAAGGTCCCTTCTTTCTATTTCCAATCCCATGAGTTCACCGACACCTCCCACCCAATGCTAGGGGAACTCTTCTTCCCCCTTGGCCCCCGAGCCGCAAAGGGAACACACACAAGAAACCAAACACAACAACTCCAAGCTTGCCTCGTAAGGTAGGGCTTCCACTCTTTCTTCAAGCTTGGTATCCTAGCTCTCACAAGTAAAACATAGTCCCCAATAGTTTTGGTAGCATAACCTTACCAAGAATAAGAGATATATGTTTTCCTTCTTCAATATTGGTTTTATATAAATTTCCTCACTGACACATGTCCTCATGCACAAATAATTAACTTTTTATATTAAATTAATTATGATTATTGATCCACACAGTTGTCACACTCTCCCGAAGTTGCACAAGTAATTACGATTCTTATTTTATCTAAAATACAATTTCCCTAGCATTCCCCAATGTGTTCCTAATTTCTCTTTTAGTTGTCCCTTTGCTCTCGAGATTCTCATTTAATGAGTGTCTCTTAACTAGATCTTAGTTAGAGTTGGAATAGGAGTCTTATTCTAATTAGACTAGTGGTAGCTTGAATCTAGATACTACTCTGTGTGTACACCTATTCTCTCATATTTTATTTATTTCTATTTTAAAAATCCTTTTTTATTATTTTCATGCACACATGTGCAATTTATCCAATCTTTAGATTTTATGCCCCTTTTTCCTAGAGTTTTATTATTCTCCAATCTTTTAACTAATGTCATAATTCATTTAGTACCTTAATTAAATTTAGACTTAGACTTAGTTTTATACTTAGGATTAGACTTTTATTGCCATTCATAATTAATAAATTGGTTGTTTAATTAGTTATTTTAATCCAACAATGTCTAATCATTTAAATGTTTTATATGTCACGTATATTTATTGACTAAAGTTTTTAATTATGCAAAGTTCCCTTCAATATGTACCTCCGTGCTCCAAGGGTGCCACTCCCCTTTGACTGGTTTTGGAAGTTTTTCCAACCCTTGGAGTCAACACTCCACTCATTTGACCTTGTGAGAGACTAAATGCTTATAAGGAATAAGGAATGCTCCTTATTGTGTGCCCTTTAGAATCTTTGTGAGCATCTATCTCAGTCCTCCCTCATGACATCGTGAACCTATCGAACTAGGTAATCATTAACCTACAGTTCATACCACAGTGAGAGTGCTAGTAGGATGTGACATGGATGATGCCACAACCCTCCCTCAATTTTTTGTTTATGTGCATGGTCGCTCTACTCCTTATGTGAGTTGAATTAGCAAACACCATCAAGCCTACATCCACTAACAAAAACACTGTCAATAATCCATATACGTAAATCATACTAAAATCAATCATGTGTCACATGTGTGTAAAGTTAACTACTCAAACAAAATACAATCCACTCCCCAACTCGATCTAGAGTCCAAGGAAGTTCATCGATGCCATCATCATCCATAACCTCTCATCTGCCCTGCACAGTCAGAAAAACTCATGAATAACATCTACCAATATATATAGATCAATATAACAATAAGTCACAACACAACATCATCATCATATATAACCCATAATCGAAATGAAATCATAATATACCATAACCGGATCACTTGCATGCAAGTGTCCTAAACAAATAAGTCAATAAAAGTGTGCTCAATATAAAGGGTTGTTACAGGTAGAGATAATTGGTTTGCCTATAAATTCACCATTTTTTAGCCCACAATAGCCTCCCCTACATTTTTAATTAAAATACAGAGTCCCTCCAAGTTGGTTTGATGATTGTACTTATTTTCATTTGATCTGAATGGTTTGTATTAGATTTTTTCTGTTCACATCCTTTACTTGCATGTTTACCCATTTGAATTTCAACATGAAATTCAAATTTGGTTTTGATTTTGTGAGTGACATGTTTTATTTATAGGATGTTCCACAATGACAAATGAACCTCAAGACTCAAATTCATTTGAAATACTAGAATAAATGTTCTTTAGCCTCATCCTATGGTCTTGTTTATGGGAGTTATAGAATAAATCTCTAATGAATAGTCAAAGTTTTGGGTTTTCTATTGATAAAGTCGCATTCCTTATCATGAAACATAGAGGATTGTTTATTTATTCCTCAAAACGTCTTTCTAAAGTGATTGATAGCGTGATTATTTTCATTTTCTTATAAATCCAGGATATGTACTGTTATCACAAACTTTGGTTTGATTGTTATCGACTATATTGAGCACAAAAAGTCTTGATAATAGATTCCTCCAAGATGTTTTAATTCTTTGTATTACCAAACTCTATTTTTCAAAATATACAAATATGATATGAAATCGTATCACACATTTTGAGCTAATTCTCTTGGTATTCGTGAGGTACCAGGAAATAAATTTATATCGATCATATTGTGAATTATAATACTCATACAACATATTTCTGGAATAGTCTGATCTAATTACAATGCTTGGACATACTTATCATCCCAATCGATTTAATATTAAAAATTCCAAGTTTATATGGAATAACTTTCATCACTTTGGGATTATCATCAATTGATTGCTTCACTCATGGTTTTCAAAGAAATGTTTTGAAAAAAAAAGTTTAGTGTTATGGATCGACATGTGATGTTTAAACTTCCATGTCAACTATTTAGGATATTTCATCATCGCTTAGCGCTCAAGAACCTTGGACCGGGTTTTTCCCTCTTGTTGGCAAGTGGTCAAAATCACCAGTCAACAAAACCCTAAAACGTTTTCATTTGTAATTTGATCTTCACTTGTTAGAATTTTCCAAGAGTTTGCCACTTTTATCTATTTTTTTAGCGCAACGCTTGGGTGGATTCTTTGTAATTTTTAGTGGTGGGATTTACTATTGTAACAACAAGTTTTGTACATCCATAAGGCTGCAAAATATCTCTACAAACACATTTTATTATAGTCTTGTTTCATTTGTTAAAGTCTTGTGCTTTCATTCTTGAGTATCACTAGTATTTATGTAACTTATTTTTAGCATCTTTCAATGGACTTTTAGAAACTGTTTGGAAGCTTTAAAACTTATTTGTTTGTTGATATACATTGTTGTTTACTATTGCAATTAGGGAAAAATAACTTAACTTGGTTTTCCAACTAACATTATACATGTATGCCCATATTTTTCTTATGTCTCGGTAAGGTACACCATTCTTTACAGTAGTTCTTATATCTTGGAAACCATTGACCACCACATAGACTCTTTTCAAATACTTTCTACATATTGTACCTTCACCTGTAATACCCCAAGACTGAGCCCAAGTTGAAATTGTAAATATGTTTTATAGGCTACTGAGCCAGGTGATTATAATAATCTAGAAGGCTTATGTGATGATTAGGCTAGAGAATCTAGATGCTAAAGGCCAATGAGCCTATTTTTGTACATGTAAACACTCATATCATTAATATAATACATTGTTGCATGTATATCAACCATGATAAAAGAGTATGGGGGACTAAACTCAGATAGGAAGGGAAAGGGAGGGATAAGAGCCTAGGAAGAGGGGTAAGCTAGAGGGATTATCTCTGGATGAATATTATAATATTATTCCTAAAGACTATGGTAAGGATAATCATTTTGTCCTAAGTTCTTATGGAAAAGAGAATGAATTACAAGTAGAGAGAACTAAGCTAATGGACATCCATGTGTCATCAAGGGTAAATGAAAATAAGTTTGGGGGAAATTAGCACATTTTGCACTCACTGATCCATTCACACACATAGCCATTCATGCCATTAGGTTTACCTTTGGAGCCTGCACGCACTCCTTCAACTACATTGTATATTTCCTATTATTAGTAGTATATTGTACCTTCTTGGGAACCACAATGCACCTGTTGTCACAGGGGAAAACCTAGGGTTCAACGCTTCAACAGTGCACCAACAAAACACTAACTATCATCCTTTGCGATAACACCTGCAAGGTAGATGAAGTCTCACCCAGGGTAGAGGCAGGGGGGGTTGTAGGACTCAGGTGTCTACATACAAGTTGGGACATAGATATATCATTATAATACTTATCAGGACACTTAGCCAACAATATGCATTAGGTTATGATTCTCATGTACATCGCAAATTAACCCTTATTACAGAACAATGCAGTAATAATAAAGATCTAACACTTCTAGTTACTTAGCAGGCAGCATTAGCTCAGATCTAGCATTCATTTAGATAATTAAGCACTAAGCTACAACATCAGATGCATTCATTATACATAACATCAACAACACTAAGTAAATAATCACATAATCAACATCGCACAAAGCACATCAGGGCATAGGGTATATGTGGTTCACCCTAGTGTGGGGCTACGTCCACCAACTTCTTCTTCTTCTTTATTAGTCTCCAATATTATTACATTCATCTGATCTTGTGCACAAATCCACAGAGCCTAACTTCGAAGGGGACAGGAAATCTGCAAGATGTGCACCAAATCCTCCTTCCCAAAACTAGGTCAAGGCATAGAGCCAACTCCTACACAGTCTATTATCACAAAGCCTTACTTTACACAACCATATTGCACAAAAGCAACTTACAATCTATTGCACTAAGACAAACATAATCTTTGCACATAGCCAAAAAACAAGGCCTAAACATGCGTAAACCCATGGGTCGACATCCCAAAAACCTAATACAAAAACCCTAATGAACCCCTTGTTGGGTCCACAAAACAAGTGATATCTCGCAATCTTTGCTTTGCCTAGGCACTCCATCTTCAACCAGCCTGTCGAAGTCCCAAAATGTGGTCAAATACAACCAATATTTCCTCAAAACTTGGTCAAGGGACAACAGGCCCCCAACACTCACCTGTGACTTGTCCCAAGTCACTCAAATCTTGGTAGTGTTGCTTCGAAGGCCTCGAGCTTAGATTGAGTTGCCTCGACTTGATGCTTTTCTAGAGCCTCCTTCTCAATGAACTCCTAGATCACTTGCTCTGTAACAGGCCCTTCCAGGCATTGTTCCACTGTCGCAACTACTTGTTCTAGCTGCGAGCCTTGGCCTTCGATCTCTTCAAAAAGCATGTCGGCTTTGTCCTACACTGGTTGGAGTCTATGTGTCACCTCCATGAATTTTCTCTGGATAGCAGTAACCAATTGCTTGACTACGCATTGTTCCTTTGATCACTTCATTTTCTCAACTGCAGTAAGCAACTTCATCTACGCTTGCATGGTGGATGCATGTTGCTTCGCCTCCTAAAGTTGTGCTTCCAGTTTCTTCAGCTCTAGATCTTCTTCAAGGTGTTGATAGGTCTGTGCACTCTGATCACTCAGTTTCTTACACTCTGAGGTGAGTGCCCTGATTCTTTCTTTTGTGTTCCTGAAATCTTCTTTCCTCTGATCACACACTTCTTGTGGAGTGCTAGGTAATGCTTGGATTTCTAGCTCCATTACTCTTGCTTGAAGTTGTTGAATGGATTCATAGATCTTCCCCACTTGTATCTCAGTTGAATCTAGTTCCTCCTGTGCCAAGCATGGCACAGATTGAAGTGCTTTAGTCACTTCTTATTTAACCACATTCTTCTCTGCGAGTAGTTGTTCTTTTTCTTTCTGCATATTCTCCTTGTCCTCTTTGAATTTTGCCTTAATTGCATCTTTCTCCTGCTACACAACTGGAAGTTTCTCTAATACCTCCTCCTTTTCTTTCTTCATGGCTTATGTAGCCTTCTCCTTTTTTTCATGGACTCAACGAAGTTGATCTTCTGTTTCATCTTCTAATCTTGATAATTGGGTGGGCTCATCCCCCAATTCTACAATTTTCGCTGAAGAAGGCATAGTAGGTACTGCACAGATTGAATGGATAGCTTCTTGTATGTCCTTGACCTCCTTCTCTATTCTGTCATACACTGTTTATTTGTTTTCTTCATGTCTCTACAGGATATCCTCTGAGGAATCCTCCATAGTTGCGATGATGAGATCGACATCGTCCACTCTGAGCACATTCTTTGACTGAGGCTTATTTTCTTGGGTCTTGTTCAGTGTTGAGGGTTTCTACAGGGAAACCTTCCTTTTCTTTGATGTTCTAGCCTTTGTAGGGGGATCCTTCAGTGGTGTAAATTCACCTTTGCCTTGATTTTTTCCTTATTCCCTTCCTTCTTCTTGGTTCACTTCATCTCCTCCTCCTCCTGCAGGTGATTCGGGCCTACTTTCCTCTGAGGCATTGTCCTCCTCATTAGTTTCTATGTTTTGAGCTTCCTCCTTTCTCTTATTTTTCTTTGCGCTAGTTTGTCCATCATGTTCGACACAGGTGACCAATGGACTTTCGATGATGTTGGGTTCTGAGAGTTCTTCATATTCCACTGGGACAAGGAACTCTATTGGCCATTATTTGGTGATCTTCTCCATGTCTTCATCGGTCATATTATAATAGGACTGCATCTCCTCCTTACTTTCATCCCTGCACATAGTGATATAAATAAAGTGTCATTTTGTGCGGAACTTCACTAGTGTTTTGTACTGATTTAGTGTGTTCAAGGTCATTCGTGGAAATTATTCAATAGCGTGCTTTAGTTGCTAGTACTAAGCATGGAAGAAAATGTTCAACTGCCATTGCTTTTACATGTCATTTGTATACCACAAGGTGGAGAACCTTGCGGCCAACGACTCCAATGGCTCAAATTTCAGGAAGGTTTCTCCTTTCGGCATTTTCCAGGCGATAAATGCAATCAATATCAGTAGCCAACTAAAATGAAACTCATATCCCTAATCTTGCGCATTGTGAAAGACCTTCTCTAACTCGTTGATGAGGTAACTTGCCCAGTTCATTTGCATGCCTTCTACGCACTTCCCTGCAAGGTCTACTACAAATCCAGTGACCTGTGTTGGAAGGTTCTTTCTAACGATCTTACCATCTATAATCTAACAATCTAGGCACATTGTGCCATCCCGGATGGAGGCTACCTTGTAGCCTCACTTTCCCTCCTCTACATCGCCATAGGGTTCCTTTATGTGTTGTGCCAGGGAGATCTATGAGGCCTTCCCTAGGTAGAAATGGTGAGGTTTCGGTCCCTTCATGCTCAGTCTTTTGATCAAATGGATCAGCGTCAGATCCACAATGAAGCACCTGTAGAGCCACAGATAGCCTCGATGATAGCACGACAGGATTATTTTAACGCAAGCATTAACCTCCTGGTGTCGGCCAATGTGTGGGATCTTCATCACGTTTAGGATAGTTGATTGCGCAATCTCCTTTATCCATGGCTGGGAGAATATGTGTGGATTCTTCCCAGTCATATTCATCAAATATCTATGTGATGCAAGCATCGCATAGTTATTCCAGTCTCCGAGGTTGAATTCGTTGTTCTTCAATGTTGGGATATGTCCTAATGGGGGTCCAACTAGGCATATCCCCTTCGGTATGTACATGATGATAAACATGTATTCAAAATCACATGAGATACTATCACGACTAACTGTGCCAGCTAAAGGCAGCATGTATTCAGGAAAGACCGACATGATCTGCTTCGTGTTAGTCAGATCGTTGCGGTGTTTGCTTCGCTTCCCAATTGCATTTTGGCTACAATGATGTCTAATCGAGAGGGATTCTTGCAGGCCCCCAATTGATGATGCTTGTAGTCCTATAGGCATGCCTCTCTCAACCACGAGGTCTACAAGTATCTCCTCCATAGACTTCTATACTACGCTACGTTCGCTCGACATGCGCACTCGTAATCAATAACTCAGGTGGGCGAACAAACAAATGAGATAATCAGATGGATGGCGAGGTCTGGAAAGAACAATGTGATACAATGGATTCTATGTTAGCTCGGATATCATAGTTTTCAAAAAGTGGTCCCAACACAATGTCCAACAGGTTAAATAAGAAACATCATAACAAATTCCTCCAACGAGTAGGAATGTCTCAATCAATATGAATCCATCTGTTATGGTGCAGTCTCAATGGTCCAACAACATTCTTTCAGCAATAACTGTGTTTCTAGCCATTATAGAGCATCACTCTAATGGTCGGGACGCCTCCAACGGTCATATAGCTTCACCGTGGTGAAGTCCCATTCTAAGTTGTTCTGTTATTCAGGTGAAATTCAAGTTCTACAGATCTATCTCCTGTGAAGTCTTCTCTGGAACTTCTCGTAGTTTTTCTACCATAGTGTTTTTCTTATTGAGATTCCTTGCCTTCTTTCTTGTGTTGTAACTCTCTAGATTCATCTTTCCATTCTTATTCTTATATTTTCTTAGCATGGTAACTTCATACTGCCATTGTTCTTTCAAATGGTTCAAAGGTAATACCTCTTTGCTTACTAGATCTAGGTGGACATACTTTCTTTTTTCATGGATAGGTCCTTCAACCCTTCTTGCACTCTTTCAAAATTGACATCTACTTCTCATTCATTCTTCTTCTTTGACTCAACTTCTCATTCTTCTATCAGTCGATCTATTCTTCGAGCTATGAAATCCCTTAGTTCTTTCTTTTTCTTTTATGTGGCTTCCTCCTTAGCTTTCCTTGTAATTGGATCCTTCTCAATACAAGTCTTTCCTAATAAAAATGGAATAGGGGCATTGTTCTCAACAATCCTAATAACTTCAAATTATTCTTTAGTCATAGTTCCACGAGAAATCATAGGTATATTAGTAACTCTTCCACATAGGGTTATCATCTTTCTTTAAATAAGCCTATCCTTCTGAATGAAGGTATCATAGCAGGCTTTCCCAAAATTTCCCAAGTACTTTCTGGCATAATATTCACATGTGTTTCTTCATCCAATACATAGTCTATGTCGAAGTCTTCTATTCTTGTAACTATGTGTTGTTTTTCTTTCAGGATCTCTGGTAAACTGATGTCTCTTTCGTCATCTATTTATTCTTTTAACTATATGAACATAGTCTTTGACTCTTTTTATGTATGGCTCTTTAACATATCCTTAGTCTCTTGACCTTCTTTATAGTTTTCTTGTCTCTTGTTCATCTTTTAAACTTTAGAAATCATCCTAGGGAAATCCTCAACCTCATAACCAATAGCTTTACAACAAAGACAATTAGGACCTATACCAGGGCATTGCTTAGCAATATGTCCCGATCTTCTGCAATTGTAACACAGTGTCAATACTCTCTTTCTTTTAAATGAGTTCCATCCTCTCCTATATTGCGCACTGGGATCACATTGTTGTACCTACAATCTGCAAAAAAACTTTCTAGGTTCCTACATCCATTTATTAGTCCAAAAATTCTTTCTATGCATAGGAATAACATATTTTTCTCCATTTCTATCAAATGTATTCAGATCAACTCTTTCTTCTATCTGTGCCCTAACATTCAGGCTAGAAAAAAATCTATCAAACATACCTATATTCATAATTTCAAAGAAACAATTTCCACTTGACTTACCTTTACCAGAGCATAAAGCTTTAAGATCTTACCTTCTTTCTTCAGATCCGATTCATTTCTTAGCACTGATCTTCACAAGTCAAATATAATATTGTGCATTATGGAAATAGATCTACGCATAGATATTTCTCTTTTCTTTAATTCCTAACAATCACAGTTTCAGGTCCCCACAACGAAACCATTTGTTGGAACAGGGGAAGACCCAGGGTTCAACTCTTCAACATCACACCAACAAAACCCTAACTATTGGCCCTTTAGAAAATGTCTGTGAGGTAGATAAAGTCTGAACCAAGGTAGAGGCAGGGGGCGTTGTAGGACTCATGTGTTTACAACCAAGATGGGGCATAGATATGTGATTACAATACTTAGCATAGCACTTAACCAACAATATGCATTAGGTTATGATTCTCATGTACATCGCAGATTAACCCTTATTATAGAACAACACAGTAATAAATAAGATCTAACACTTCCAAATACTTAGCACACAACATTAGCTAAGATATAACATTCATTAACATAATTAAGAACTAAGATACAACATTAGATGCATTCATTATACATAACATCAACAACACTAAGAAAATAATCACATAATCAACATCACACAAAGCACATCAGAACACAAGATATATGTGGTTCACCCCAGTGTGGGGCTACGTCCACCAAGTTCTTATTCTTCTTCTTTATTAGTCTCCAATCTTCTTAAATTCATCTTATGATGTGAACAAATCCAGAGAGCCTAACTCCACAAGGGACAAGAGATCTGCGAGTTGTGCACCAAATCCTCCTTCCCAAAACTAGGTCAAGGCACAGAGACAACTCCTACACAGTCTATTCCCACAAATCCTTACTTTACACAACAATATTGCACAAAAGAAACTTACAGTCTTTTGAACTAATCCAAACATACTCTTTGCACATAGCCAATGCTACTAGTAGTCATGCACTAAGCCAATTCCATCTACATTGTTTAGCTACTACTTATTTATATAATTAATACAAGGCCTAAACATGGATAAACCCATGGGTCGACATCCCAAAAACCTAATACAAAAACCCTAATGGACCACTTGTTGGGTCCACAAAACAAGTGAGATCACGTAATATCCACTTCGTCTGGGTGCTCCATCTTCGACCAACATGTCGAAGTCCCAAAAAATGGTCAAACACGACCATTGTTTCCTCAAAACTTGGTCAAGAGACAACAACACCTGTAGCTACTTGATCTAATGATTTACCTTTATTTTATGAGCATCATATGTTCCATGCCCTGAATGATGTTGCTTCTATCACATGTGCCTTAGTTGAACGTTGTTAATGTCATCATCATTACCTGTACTTGGTTGAATTAAGAGTTGGACCAAAGAAGCAGGTTGTTAGGGCCATGGGATTCAAGAGGCAAGTTTTCGGGCCTGTGGATTGAATAGGTAGGTTGGCAGTATGTTATAGCAAGATTTTCATTAGCCCATGCAACTTGCTCGAAAGGCCTTTTCCATTTCTCTATGTAGACTTGAAGTCCCCTTTTGCAGTTCTCAGAGATAAAAAACATTTTTTTCCACATATACACTCTCTAACAACTATACAACATGTGTATATGTAGGTTTCACCATTACAGCCCGCGTACATCAGGTTTTGTGCTCAAAACTAAAAAATTGTGTCAGGTTTCCATGTCACGTCATGGGATCCATGATCCTTGACCTTCCATATATTGGAAAAGTTATGACTCATCCCTTCAGTTCCATTTGAAGGGTATAAATGGGCCATATCAAAGATGTGGAAAAGAGGAGAAGAACTCAACTTTGAGAGAAAAGTTACTGGAGAAATTATTCACTTCATATTGAGTCTGCATCCCTTTTTCCTTTTAAGTCTAAACACATTGTTCATCCCCCAAGATCTTCCCTATGTGATGGAGAACCTCATTGTCTCCCTTATATGAGCTTGCCTTTGGTGGAGGATTGAAGTGGTGGAGGCCTAGATGGAAGGCACTTAGTATATCAGTTATGAACATGCTGACATGAAAGTTTGTCATTCACACACTTTTGTTGATTATATTTTAATAGAAATACTCTTTTCTCGTCCAATTAATGTCTTGAAAATATATGAATTTTTACTCCATGGGAATATTTGTTATGAATATTGATGGATTATGCTATTATATGTGCTAGCTTTAGATATTATCACCATATTCATATCTTGGTTGTTGAGGACAAGTTGCATGTGTATTTCTTTGAGTCGAGTGCTCAATGGTGGACTTCATCAAATGTCTGAACGAGGTAGGATCTTTATCTTGTCTTGTTAGCATATTTGTTTATATAGCATACTGGAGATTATATTTGATTTATTTATTCATTTCCATATGTTGTGGTTTACCCCATGCCATAGAGTGATTTTCATCGTAATAAAATTGGTGACCATACCAGGGAATTGAATCTTGTTTTCGGGGTTTGTAGTGTTTTTCTTCTTTGATTGCTCTCATTTATCTGGAGTTTCTTGTCGTTTTTTTGCTTTAAATCCTCTGTTCATTTTGAGTTTGAGTTTCTTGGGCTTATCCATAACCTGGCAGTGTTTCAATACATATACATGGTTTTTTCCCCAACAGTCAAGTAAATACTTGAGATGTCGTTATGTAGGAATCGTATATATGCAATTTTCTCTTGAACAATCATGTACACCATCCTTATTTGCTTGATTGTTGAGTTTGATGTTTTCTAGGTGAGTTTTGATGGTTTCTGAGTCTTCTTAGGTCTCTGGCATGACTGTTAAGTGCCTGCTGAGTGATAGGAAACCTTTCTTTGGTTGAATTTCCGGGAGGTTTTTCTTTCTCATCATCCTTTTCATTGGTATTCCTTGCATTCTAGGTTGGGTTTTTTCCTTTTCATTATACTATATTGAAAAAACAAAAAATATAGATTTTTCATTGTTGGAATTTGATATTTTGGGTTCTTGTCATTGATCTTAGTACATGTATGGAAATATTGCATCTTATTTGAAATTGTATAATTAAATTAAAAGTTGCATTTTGAGAAGCTTATAATTTATTGGGAATTGAAATTAGGACTTTTCATTTCATTCATATTCAATCATTTTACTTGTTGATTCATAACAACATCAGTTTCATGACTTCACCTTTTGAGTAAGGAAAGCCACTAAAAGTAATGCTAATAATTTTAAAATTCATTAGAAATGATTTTATTTTTCAGGGTGCACAAACTAGCTTAAAATTTAGAGCCTTTGAATAGGATTTTGTGAGTAAACTTCTCTAAGGATATTAAACTCAACATATGTGTCTGACTAAGGAAGTGATGAAGTCCATTGTATAATTGGTGACTTTAGGAGGCTCTGCTCACACCGGAGTTAAGAACGAGGTCATATGAGGTTGGTTGAGGGGATATCCCCCCGATACCTTCTTAGAGTCAGAGATATTTATGGGGATATATTCGTATATGGGGGTATTTCTAATAACTTTACCTTTGTGAGAGGTGGTTCCTTCAAGATTTCAGAATTATTTACCCTACCCATATGGTGGACTTGACTTAAGACTGTTTTCTGGCGCATTGGTTATATCGTGGTGTCTTAGTTACTTGACATAGGTAGCCACATAGGTTACTTGCAAGGGTTATTTTGTAGGTACCCTAGGTCAGATAAGGGTCAGGAAACACACAACCTTTATGGAGGATTACCTCTCTGGTGGGATCTAACCAACTGGTTGTTAATCCCACAAGGGCCTTTATAACTGATTTTGATACCTCCGATATTTGGCAGGGAGTCTCAGGCCCCTCTTGGGAGAGGTATACCTACTTTAGGGAGGGAGGCCCCTTTCAACCACTTTATTATGTTTGTGTTCATATTGGCCCATTTTTATCTTGGTGTGCTCTTTGATTATTAGTTGGCCTTAGGATTTGTTTTTTATATCTCAAGTCTTGAGTCATCATGGAGCCACACCAGCTTCCTCGTAGGTCTCGCTGCTTGTTGAAGTTACCACTACATATTGAGTATTTTCCTTGTAAAGGGTGTAAATCCATCAAACGTGGTACACACACCTCCACCTACCAGACTTGTGGTCATACAAGTATGAGTACTGAGTAGAGTCAAAACAATATTGGGAGTCCTTCGACTCCCATAACCACTATAGTTAATGGTACTCCTTTGACACCCTCAGCCACCATGGTTGTAGTGTTGGAGGTTCCCATCATCACTCTTATCCATCCTATAGTGAATAATCATCCCATAGTCACGAAGTTGTTTGGGTCTCTTTTTCATTTTCCAGGCTATAATTCTCAGTCCATCCCTACAGCCTCTAGCCCTTTTTATTATGGTATGACGAATTTCACATCACAATTTTCATCCTCCATTCTAACGTCTATTCAACATACTATTATTGGACTTGTGGGCATGGATCCTCTACATAATCCATTCTCATTTGGTAGTGCTCATATCCCTCAAATGAATGTGACAATTGGAATCCACATTCCTTTTCATCCTGGGTTTAATCCTAATCTTAATGCTCCTGGATGGAGTATTCAACCTAGAAGACAAGTTGCTTCTCATGTTCCTTCCATTACACCTACCTCATCCACACCAATTCTGACCAACACATTTGGCATGAAAAATCCTCCTCTATCCTCCATATTCCCACCTAGAGGAGGTCAGTTTCACACCTTGGGAAACCCCCAACCTAGAGCCACTCTAACCCTGGACCATGGTGCTTACTAGAACCCTGGATGGGATGCAATTCCCCAACAAAAATCTTTCTTGGGAGCTTGGGGCCAGATGTCGCAACCCCGTCTCCCTTTTTTGGCCACGCTCAATATTCCAAACTTGTCTATATTAATGAATGACCCCATGCGTCACAACCCATCATGGTCCCCCTTCCCCACCAAGCTTCCTTCAAATATTCCAAAATTCAAGGGTAAGAATGGTGAGGATCATGGTGATTACGTCACTACTTTCCATATTTGGTGCTCTTCTAATTACCTTAACAAAGATTCTATTCATTTGATATTGTTTCAACACAAACTCATAGGGGTCTTTGTGAAATGGTACATAGAGCTACCAAGGGGGCATATGGAACTTTTAATAAGATCGTTTTATTATTCCTTAAACAATTGCAATTGTCGATTCATTATGATGCCAACATAGAACTTATGTCAGCCTTCCACCAGGACAAAGCCAACCATATCTCATATCACATCCAAGAGTGGAACAGATGTAAGAGGTTGATCAAGGCTTACATTCCTCCAGAATTCCTTTTAGAATGGTTCCTTAAGTATTTACAGACTTATATTTCGAAGGATGTGTCTACATCTAGAGTTACATTTGAGGAAGAAGCAATTTCTAAAGCCCAACAATTAGATCTTATATACACTCAGTCTGGAATGTTATAATAAATTCGTCTAGATGCACCGAGGTCAAGCTATGACATTAGAAAAAATCATGAGCCTCATGCCAATGGAATTGTAGGCTCCATAAATTTCAAATATGTACACTTGGTGAAAATCTAGTTGAAAGAGTTGTATATAAACCAATCTGTAGGAAGACAAGCTTCGTCTATGTCCTCCACTCCCACTCAGTCAACAAATGTACACTCCATGAAATCGTTGACTAACCCAAATGGTAACCAACAACCAAGAGGGAATAAAAATAAAGGACGTTGTAACAATCATAAGGGTCGGAGAAATAATAATGATCATAAACCCAAGCACAATGCTAATAATTAGAAGCCAAATAATATTGTTGGTGAGGGAATGAAAGAAAGGCGAAAGGTGAAATTTCCTTGTAATATTTGTATGGATGATCACCTTACCTACTTGTGACCCAAACTTGCGGAAGATGTGAGGCTTTTATCTCTAATGCCCGTTTTGTTGACTAATCCTTTTCCACATAATCAACACATGGTCTCGAGCACCTCGAATGTTGGAAATGAAATGAGTGGAAGTCAAAACCCACTGATGCAAGACAACGAACATCTATGCATCAATATGGTTAAGTCTCGAGTTAATGTAGCCACTCAGTCTCACGACTACAATTCTTCACAGAATGCTCTAGGTCTAGAGTCTTCCCCCTCCTCCAAAGATTTCTTTACAAATTGAAAAACTAGAGCCTCCAACTCATATTCTACGCACAACCCTAATGCTAGAGATGCCCAAAATTACTCTATTGTTGAGGATCTGGGTCAAACCCCTTGTGCGATGTTGACTCTATAGGTACTCCAGACGTGGCCTTCATAGGGGAATTCCTTTCTATCCACATTAGTATTTCTAGAGCCCTATGGCTCTAAGGTTATCAATTTTGACATCATGGATCTGAAGTCTCGCTTGCCTTATCATGCATCCTTTCAAATCCATGTGAATTACTCAAAGTATAACATCAAATGTATTTTTATTGATGAAGGACCTGCAACATGCATTATGTCCTTGATCTATTGGAAATCCCTTGGCTCTTCGATCCTTTCACAATCTTCGACCATGTTGACCTCTTTTGATGATCATTGTTTCTTCCCTCATGTTATTCTTCCTTCCTTCCTGGTCAATTTATGTGGGAAGACGATGGAGATGGATGTTGAGGTGGTTGATGTGCCCTCGATTACAAATTGTTACTAGGACATAACTGGACTTATGCTATGAATGGAATCGTATCGTTTTCCTTTCATACTTTATGTTTTCCTCACGATGGTAAAATCATGATGATCGATCAATTGTCCTTTGCGTATGCTAGCCCCAATGCATCTGTTGGATCATCAATCCATGTGATCAATGATTATGTTAGGAACCAAATATCAATATACCATAGAAAAACCTCGGAATAAGTACTCAATGCCTTGAAAAAGAGAGAAATTTAGATAATAAGCCTATTTGAGGGGAAAACCTCCTTATGCCCACATAAATGTAAAATTACAAGATGATTCAAAATGAAAGTGTCTCCTTGGTATATATAGGAGACTAGGAGGTATAATTACAACTAATGGACTAAAGCCGACATAAATAAAATAACATTACTAATATAATAATCCCCAATTAAGGGGTAATGAGACACTATTTAGGGCTTAACATGCCCCTCCCCTTGAGACAAGTGTTGTCTACAACACTTGAGTAACTATAGATGCTTCTATATAAAAGACTCATCTTCCCAAGTGGAATCTTCAGCCGATAGTTTCCTCCATTTAATGAGATACTCTGAAATGGATCTATTCCTCAACTGGCAAATCATTGTGTCAGTGATGGCTTCAGGCTGTAATATGATTTTTCCTTCCTCGTTAAGTTCTGGCAATATAGTTTGAACTGGGATCTTGTCACCTCTAACCTTATTTAAGCATGAAACATGGAAAACTGGGTGTACTTGTGAAGATGTAGGCAACTCCAATTTGTATGCCATAGTACCAATCTTTTTCAACAACTTATAAGGGCCATAGTACTTTGGTGATAATTTATTATCCTTCTTGGCTTGGTTGAGGGACATCTGTTTGTATGGTTGTAGTCTTAAAAACACCCAATCCCCTAATTCAAAACTTATTTCACTACGATGTTGATCTACTTGTTGTTTCATAAGATTATGTTCCATGGTCAGGTTGTCCTTTAATATTTGGAGACATTGTTGTTGATGCTCAATGTGATCTTCCACTGCTTGAACCTTAGATTTTTATTTTAGAGAAGAAGTTATGGAAGGAGGGTAGTATCCATAGAGTGCCAAGGGTAGCCATTTGAACCATTGTGTTTGTTTATCAGAGACGAAGCAAATAAGGTAGCCTTCCAGACATCTGTTCACTATCTCAGTTTGTCCATCAGATTGAGGATGATAGGATGAGTTATGAGCCAATTGAGTACCCAAATAAGAAAATAATTCTGTCCAAAATTGTCCAGTGAAGATGGGATCTCTTTCACTTACAATAATCTTTGGGCTGCCATGTAGCTTTTGAACAGTCTCCATGAATGTGGTGGCAACTGTACTAGCTTTGAAGGGATGAGAGAGTGCACAAAAGTGTGTGTACTTGGTCAATCTATCAACAATCACCATGATGACACTATTTCCTTCAGAATTTGGTAACCCTGTTATGAAATCCATGGAAACCTCCTCCCAGTGTTGACTTGGGATGGCTAATGGTTGTAAGATACCTAGGGTCTTAATTGTTTCCACCTTAGTTTGTTGGAAAACCAAACATTCTTCCACAAACCTTTGAACATCATTTTTAAGGCCATCCCAAAAAAATTCATTCTTGACCCTATGGTAGGTTTTTTAAAATTCTGAGTGCCCTCCTACTAGAGGTGTGCAATTCCAATAGTACATTTTGTTTGAGTTGGGATTTCTTACATAAATATAAGCAATATTTGTACCATAGTGAATCATTTTTCCATGTAAATGTATTTGATGTACTGGAATCTTGTTGCAACTCTTGAATGAGAGTCCACACTTTTTTTTCATTCTTCCATTCATCCCTCACTTCTATTATCCAATAGGGTTGGATGATAGATATAGCACAGAGAAAGGCCTCAACATCTTCATCCTTCCTTGAGAGTGCATCTGCCACAACATTTTTCTTCCCTTTTTTATAGACGATTTCAAAATCATAACCCAATATCTTCGTTACCCATTTTTGTTGTTCTTCTGAAGATAGTCTTTGTTCCAAGAAGTATTTAAGACTATCATGATCTGTTTTGACCTTGAAGTTCCTACCTATTAGGTAAGGACGCCATTTCTTCAATGCATGTAGTATTTCCATCATTTCATTCTCATAAATGGGTTTGTGTAAGTCCTTTCCCTTGAGTGGTCGACTTTCAAAAGTCAGGGGCCTTCCTTCTTGCATTAGGAAAGCACCAATTCCATTTCCCAAGGCATCACATTCCACAATAAAGGTTTATGTGAAGTCTGTAGTGGTAAAGATAGGATATTTTCACATCACCTCTTTAAGTTGTTCAAAAGATTTAGTTTCCTCTGGAGTCCATGAAAATGCATCCTTCTTAGTTAGTGTTGTTAAAGGTCATGCTATTCTTCCATAGTGTCAAAAAAACTTGTGGTAGTAACCTATCAAACCCAAAAATCCTCTAAGATTCTCAATGTTTTGGGAATCAACCAGTCCATCATGGCCTTAATCTTGATAGGGTCTACCTTGACACCTTCAGGAGATACAATATGACCCAAATACTCTACCTCCTTCACTCCAAAGAAACATGTGGATGGTTTGGCATATAGTTGTTGCTCCTTTAGTAGTTGTATCACCTTGTCAACATGTTGCACATAATCCTCCCAAGACTTTCTATAGATTAGTATATCATCAAAAAATACTAACACAAATTTTTGAAGGAAGGGCTTGAAAATGGAATTCATCAACCCTTGGAATGTGGAAGGTGCATTTATAAGGCCAAAAGGCATGACCAAAAATTCATAATGGCTTTCATGAGTTCAGAATGGTGTTTTTGGGATATCCTCTTCCTTCATTCTAATCTGATGATACCCTGAACAAAGATCCAACTTTGTGAAATAGATTTCTCCATGTAGTTCATCTAACAATTCATCAATGATGGGAATGGGAAACTTCTCTTTAATAGTGATCTTGTTGAGCTCTCTATAATCTGGACACATACGCCATGAGCCATCTTTCTTTAATACCATTACCACTGGTGCAGAGTAAGAACTTTGGCTAGGTCTAATAATTCCAACCTCTAACATTTCTTCAACCATGCGCTCAATTTCACTCTTCTGGGCATAGGGGTATCTGTATGGCCTGATGTTATGAGGAACACTCCCAGGAATCAGGTGAATATTATGATGATGATTTCAAGTGGGTGGAAGACCTTTGGGAATATCTTCAAATAATTTGGAATGTTTATCAATGATCCCTTGGATATCTAGAGGAATAGATGGCTTAGATGTTTGAACATCTAGTGAGCATAGTTGTGCAATAACACCTTGATTCCCGTTTTTCAATAATTGTGTCATTCCATTAGATCTTATCACCTTACCGGGTTTCCCTGTGATACCTCTTAACTCAATTTATTTTCCTTCCAATGAAAATTTCATGAAAAGTTCTTGAAAATTAAAACCCACTGTTCCTAATGATTGTAACCATTGGATTCCTAGTACAACATCAGCACCACCCATGGGTATAGAAATCATTGGACTTTTCATTACATATTCCCCCATAGTAATATTGATCTTATTACATTTTCCTGAGAAATTGATAGTTCCTCCATATGCAATCATTACTTGAAACTCTGGTGCTGGATATACAAAGAAATTGATATATTTGGCTAATTTATAGTGAATGAAATTATGAGTACTGCCAGAATCAATTAGGACTATTACCTTTTTCTTTTTGATAGATCCTTCGATCTTGAGGGTTTGAGTAGTGTTAAGTCCAGCCAATGCATTACACAATATCATGGGAGTCAACTCTTTAGATGAAATTGATCCTATGTTGTCATCTTGAGATGGTTCTTGTTCATGTTCTTGTTTTTCTTCCTCTTCACAATATATGTAGAATAATTTCTTCTCACCACACTTATGTCCCTTACTGTACTTGTTGTCACAATTGAAGCATAACACTTTTTCTTTTCTTTCATCCAATTGTTGAGGTGTCAAGCTTGTAGGTTGAAGTGTTTTAGAAGAAGGAGCATTATTCTCTCTATAGATGTTAGGATTGGTCCTTCTAGTAGCCATAGCCATATTTTTACTTTCAACATTTCTTGCCACCCTAAATTCATTCTGCAATGATTTTTGTTCCCAAAGGTGAACCTCATGTTGAATGTTATCTCTTAAAGTTCCTATGAATACATCAATCAAGTGCTCATCTGGAATATCTGTTACCTTTATATTCAATCTTTGGAAGTTCTAAATGTGCTCTATAACTGAACCCTTTTGCTTGAGATTTATCAATTGGCTAAAGAAGGTATTGCTCCTTGTATCCTCATAGTGTGCTATCATTTCTTCCGTGAAAATTGTCCAAGTGATGAGTGATTTGTGAGAAAAAATCCATCTATACCATACAAATTGATTGGGTTCTAAATATAAAGAAACAATTCGCACCTTTTGTGTATGTGGCACATTATGTAGATCAAAGAATTGCTCCATCTAAAGTATCAATGTGATAGGGTCCTTGCCATCAAACTTCCTCATATCAATCTTAGGAACATGGTTGGTATTCAACCCAAAGTTGGAGTTTCTCCATTCTTGATTCACCTTCCTTGTGTCCTCATCATGAATTTCATGGGATACATTTTCACTTTCAGGTGTCCTCTCTATTAGGAAATTTTTCAATCCTTCCATGATTTCCCCTTTTAAGCCATTCATATTACTATTTATTGCATCCCACTTAGCTTCCATTGAATCCACCATCTCTTGTAGTTCATATTTTTTTATTTTCTTCTTTTGTAAACCATCCATCTTAGTATTTATTGCCTCCAACTTAGCTTCCATTAAATCCATCATCTCTTGTAGTTCATCTTTTGTTACTATCTTCTCTTGTAAATCATTTATGTCCCTACACATTTCTTCACCTTCATCAAGATTCCATGTAGGATTTTATAGAGGCTTATTTGGTGTAGAAGTTCCCTCTTTGGGTGGCATGTTGGCCAAGTATCACTTTTGAACCTTGATTTTGAGGTGGTTCTACTAGACAATCTTTCTTCTGTTGTATCTCCAACGTTTCGGCCCTTCTGGGTATGAAACTTTATTTTTTGCATCTCTTTGATATTTCTTCTCTAAAATTCCATAGGCCTGATCAAAATTGGATGTGCCAAGTGGAATTTATAGTAACTTCCCCACAACCTTCTAATTTTTGGCCTTTGCAGGAGATCTAACTTATATAGCATGCCCCGCACAAAATAATTGATATAAAATTATGAAACTCGTACCAGAAATACTGCAGACTGTCCACTATACAATGCAATAGGTCTCACTCAATTTGGATACTCTAGGAATAATTCATGATTGTTTTACGTGGAACACCTTCTTGAGACTAGTCCATAGGACTAGTTAGATACCCTATCTTCCACAGGGTGTATCTACAAATGTAGGATGAAACATAAGCTAAAATGTTTACCACATATACCTTAATAATTTCTATGAATATCCTCCATAGCTCAGGGTCAGAAAGATTACATAAAAAAATTTATAGAGAAAACTCCGCAATGGCTCAGTTCAGGATGATTCCAGAACCCTATATTGCACAGGTTGTTTCTCCAAAATTATAAGGCCTCGGGATATGAAATTTTAAACCAACATACCTTCATCCATATACTAAATAATCACCAAGTTGTTCCTTCTCAAAGATCGTAGAAAAAAAGTTATAGCGAAAATTCCTAGTTATCTCAAATGTAGCAGCGATACCCCAAGACCTTGAGCTTTGATACCATATGTTAGGAACCAAATATCAATATAGCATAGAAAAACCTCAGAATAAGTACTCAACACCTTGAAAAAGAGATAAATTCATATAATAAGCCTCTTCAAGGGGGAAACCTCCTTATGCCCACATAAATGTACAATTACAAGATGATTCAAAATTAAAATGTCTCCTTGGGATATATAGGAGACTATGAGGTATAATTACAACTAATGGACTAATGCTGACATAAATAAAATAACATTACTAATATAATAAGCCCCAATTAAGGGGTAATGAGCCACTATTTAGGGATTAACAAATTCTTAGCTGAAAAATGAGAGTATTGGTGTCAGAATGTATTCATCCCTTATGCATATGTTTGATTTTGGGGCACCAATTCATCATACCTATGCCATGTCTAGTTGGTTTGCTTCATCATTGAGGTCAATTCCTTTCTGCACTTCCTATTTTAATGACCCTTGGACCCTACCTTCCTCGACTGCATATTGTTAAGGTCAGTCACATACTGAAATTGCTATGCCACTGTCGACAGTAGAGATGGCATATCAGGCTCTTCTCGACTCTTCTTCTGACCCTATTCCTATTACCTTGGAGATGGACGAGGATGATCTCTTTTTTAAGCCCATATGGGCCACTTTATCATCTTTTTCTCATTACTTCCTCGATGATAATTTACCCTAATATGAAGCAATCGTAGAGGCCATGAATGGTTCTGATAGGCCTTGGGATGATATGCATCATCGCTCTTATTTCCTCCCAGATATTTTCATAATAGAACAAGATGATTTTCAATCTACCCTGAGCGACATAGTTGGTCACATCATAGTTCCACTCAATACGCACAGAATTTATGCCGAAGGAAACATGGCGAGTATTTATCCTACCATCATAATCGACATCTCTCGCATTCTTAGTAAAATTGAAAATGTATATATTGGTGCAAATTGTTCACTTGAAGAAATTCATGTCTACACTGAGCTCTTCAAAGAATTCCACAACGTATTCGCTTGGTCATATGAAGTGATTCCAAGAATCGACCCTCGAATTTTAAAACATGATATTAGAGCCTACCTAGATGTTAAAGCTATTCAAAAATGACTTAGATATGATAATCCTAAGAATGCCCCTGCTATTAAGGCATAGGTGGATTTTAGAGACTTGAATAAGGCCTGTCCTAAAGACAACTTTCCCACACCTTTCATTGATCATATTCTCGATGAGTGTGTGGGAAGTGAGTTCTTTTCTTTTATGGATGGATTTTTTGGATACAACCAAACTCAGATTGAACCCAAGGATCAACATAGCATGGAATTTATTTGTCCTTGGGGTACTTTCGCATACTGGAAAATGCCTTTCGGCCTTAAAAATGCCGGAGCAACCTTCCAACAAGCTATGGACTTAAATTTTCATGATCTCAAGAATATATTTGAAACTTATATTCATGATCTCACTGCTCACTCTCGCAAGATAGTGGAGCACCCCACTCACCTTCGGCTAGTTTTTGAAATATGTCGCTATTATCGCATATGTTTGAACCCTCATAAGTTCATCTTTTGCATTAGGTCAGGTCGGCTTCTAGGATTCTTAGTATATGAGACTGGGATCATGGTGGATCCTTTAAAGGTTGAGGCAATACTTTGATTACCTCCCCCATGTAGTATTTGTCGACTTCAAAGTTTACAGAGGAAAGCTAACTTCTTACGCCAGTTTATAGTAAATTATTCCAATATTACTAAGGGTTTCATGCTTCTCTTGAAGAATGACACTCTATTTATATGGGATGAGCGAGCCCATGAATCCTTCAATTCTCTTAAGAAATCCTTGGTTTCAACACCTCTGTTGAAGCCTCTAGACCTCAGTAGGGATTACTTTCTTTATATCACCATGTCCGAAGGGACGATTTGTATGGTTTTGGTTCAAGAGGATGATGAGCTCCATGAGCATGTCATTTACTATCTTATTTGAAAATTAGTCGGCACTGAACTCAAGTATTCCCATGTTGAGAAGATAGCTTTGGCTACCATTCACGCAGTTGAATGATTATGGCACTATATATTACTTTGAAAAACTATCATGGTTTTTTATGTCAACCCATTTCAATACATCCTTACTAGGCATATCATATGGGGAAAATATAATAAATGGATTTTTATCTTACAAGAGTTTGATCTCGATTTATCTTCAATAAAGTCTAAGAAATCACTAGTTTTTGTTGAGTTAATATCGGAATTCCCTGGTTTAGTTGAGGATATTATTCAAATTTATTCATTTGAGGATGAACACATTTTCCTTGTCTCATTGTCAGACCCTTGGTATGGAGATATTGTGATCTACCTTCAAACCTTGAAGTTCCCTCAACATGTTTCATGAGATGCCTGATGACGTATACGATATCAAGATAACAACTACCTCATCATCGACAACACCTTGTATCGTTGAGGCATAGATAATATCTTGCATTGTTTCTTGACTCATGAAGAGGATGAGTCTGTTTTTAATGACTATCACAATGGGACTTGTGGTGGTCATCTATCTGATCTTGCGATATCCCAGAAGATATTACGAGCTGGTTATTTTTGGCCATCTATTTATAAATATTTTGTCGAAGTGGTCAAGAAGTGTCACCCCTGCCAGGAGTTCACTCATAATATGTGCTTGCATCCAACCCCTCTTCACCTAGTCATTACCGTCAGTCCTTTCACCAAGTCGGGGGTCGATTTTGTGGATTGCAGCCCAACTTCAACTAGGGGGAATTAGAATATTATCGTGGTGGTATACTAATTTACTAAGTGGGTTGAGGCCATGCCTACAATAAAATCTGATGGGAAGGCTATTTCTTTTTTGTGTTCAATCAAATTATATCCAGGTTCGGAATGTCGAGTGAGATTGTCACTGTGGAAGTCACTTTCAGAATGAAATGATGAAATAATTAGCATCAAAATTGGGGTTTAAACATGGTCATTATTCCCCTTAATACCCCCAGGAAAATGGACAAGTAAAGGCTGTGAACATGTCTCTCAATACCATTTTAAATAAAATTTCCAACCAAAGAAAATATGATTGACATACCATGCTTTACCCTGTGCTTTGGGAATACTGAACCTCGATTAATACTTCCACTGGGTTTTCTCCTTTCCATTTAATACATGGTGTGGATTCAATCCTACCTATTGAATGTGAAATCTCTTCTCTTATATTGGTAGTTAATCTCCTCCCTGACACTTCCAATCTCGAAAAACACCTTGTACACCTAGAGAGCCTAGTTGAGAAGCGTCAATATTCCTCTATGGATATCGAGGAAAATAAACGATGTGTCAAGGTCCAATATGATAAGTCTGTCTATCCTGGGTAGTATGCTGAGGGTGACTTGGTCCTTTTGTATGACCAAAAAAAATAACCAATGGCAGTGGGAAAGTTCAACCCCATGTGGCACGGTCCTTATATCGTGCGATGGGTATTAGAAAAAGGAGCCTACGAATTAGAATATTATGAAGGGAATATGTTTTTTGATCCCAGGAATGGGTTCTACTTGAAAATACATTATGCTTGAGCCCCAAGCTTGGGTGTAACTCTTTGTATACTAATGTATTTTAATGTATATATCTTTTCCCCTTTTCGTCATCTATTTTCTTATTGAGTTTCCCCCTTGGTTGGCATATGTCAATGGAGTCTTTGGTCTACCTAGGATTCATAGACAGGGCGAGTCTTCATACACGAAACTTGGCTTCCACCACTTGGGTTTTTTATGCACCCAAGGGTCAATTGGTATCTTCAAGTGGTGCTTTCCTAGGGCCATAAACGAATAATGTAGTTGAATATAGCGTCGTTATAAATATTTTACACAATGTCGTTTCACATGGTATTCATTCTTTAGAAGTTTTCCTATATTCACAGTTAGTAGTATGTCCGTTGAATGACAGTTATTGTGTGTGAAACCCTACTTTACTTCGACGATTCCTACGGGTACAACTTTTGGAATGAAATTTTGATTTTATTACTTATCATCACATACCTAGAAGTTTTAATTATGTATCCAATGCATACACTAATTGTGTTTTAGATTGGCATTTGTCACATAAATAAAGAAAAGAAAACACATTAAATGTACACATTGTAATATAAGTAAATCTGAGGACCAATGTTTTTATATTTCATCTCCCAAAAATATGATGTTATAGTATAAAATAGGGGTTCACACCCTCAAAGTACATATATGACCGATCAATACAATAACCATAAGATCTACGCCAGTGGCACCGGATGTGTGTCATGATATCATAGTATGACATTTTTGATATGTCTAAAGTGTTGCACCCAATCACGGGGTACACCCACCACATGACGTTGCATTGCCTCTGGCAGATCCTCTACCTAAACCATTAGAATTCTTTGCGCCAGGAGAGACATGTTTCCCTACACGTTTTGAAGCACTCTATTAGCATCTCCTCCTATTGGATCATCCCCACGGTGCCTCCATTGGTGTTGTGGGAGTACGTCTAACCATCACAAACCCACATTTATGTAACATACATGTTTTAATTAGTACTTGACATCATCCAAAATTATATTTTTTTCCTATACAAAAATAAAAGAAAAATGAAATATTCAAAAAACTTTTCATACCTATGTCTTTGTAGGTGGAACCTGGTGGTAATGGCATGTCTAGATATCCTCTCAAATTGATCCCTACATATGGGTAGTCATATAGAGTTATCACTTGTCTATGCCACCAGAAGAAAAACACATCGTTGTAGGGTGTTGGTACCCTACCACCTCCCAACTACCTCATCACTTTGGTCCACCATTCCATGGCTGGATCGTGAAGTCCATGTGGAACAATCTCAACTCTAGGGCCCAAGCCTGGAACCCTCTCAAAGAAAAAACTACATAAAATGGATGCAAACCCAAAATTCCTCTTTCTACCTTGTTTACAATCCATTAGTTGACTTTTCATGTTGGTTAGCAGTGAGGTGCACCAGTCATAAACTGTAGTTCATAAGAACTCCACCGAGTAGAACATAAGTGGCCTTGATTCTTGATGCAACGAGGTCGACCCTGTGATCCATGCCAACCCTAGGAAAATGATATTGAGACTTATATTGTTGATCACTCTGATCGGGAGTTGGCTCCCTACCTTATCGGTCCCTGGAATGCAATGAGTGGCTATGTAGTCCTCTATGTTCATATCACCCATAGCTCCCTAGGATTTGAGGTTCACCACCTGACCCCGACGTGACAATCCTGTCAGAAATTATATGTCCTAAACTTCAATCCTCAATGGTTTCCCATTGAGTTTGAAGGCCTCTGTATCTGGATCTCAGTAGTTCACCAACATCTCTAGCAGTCTCACTTGAGCCCTCATACATTTTAGAGCCCAAAATTTATATAGACCACATCTTCTTAATTTCATTTGGGCCCCTAGATCTCTCTCCACTGCAACATCAACCTCTTCATACTCTCTTTCTCTCCACTCTAGCACCATCCTGTAAGTTTAAAATCAATTTTTGAGTCAATATCCTTTTAAAAATTGAACTCACAGACTTGTACGTGAGTTGAAGATTACACAGTCATGTATAGAGCTTCATATACGTGGTCTGTTTTGATAAAAGTCATTTATAGGGCTGCGTATACATCACCCAAAGAATTATATCTCGCGTACACACTAGTTTCTAATTTACGCCTTGAAATACTAAAAAATTGAAGGCTAAATGAAAATTTTAAACCAACAGAAATGAAGAGAAGAAAAACAAGGCTTAATTGGTCTAGACGGTTTTCAATACCGTTACTCGTAGCTTCTGAAATCCATAGTTCAAACTAGGGGGGAATTTAGTCCAAGATGCATTATTTGGGTAAAAAATACAAATGATATGGTAAATTGGTCATTGTTTACTATTTATAGAAAACATTTACCCACTTTTCATAGTTTTTACTAATATGTTGGCCTAGTGGACTAATAATGTAGTGGATGGAGTTGGTTTTGGTAGTTTTGTCCAGGGATTCTTGCATTTTCTAGCGTCTCATCACCCATTCATGACTTTGGTAGGTATTTTCATTGACCAACATATAGGATAGGTCATCATGTCATTTTTCCCACTTGCATTATCCTATAACTGTGATTCATAGTCCTTAGGTATGAACCCGTTTATTAGCGATACCAAACCTTCTTTCTGCTACTAGAAGTGTTGTTTGTGCGTGGAAGAGAATTACATAACTTGGGCTCCCTAGTTAGAACCTTTGTACCATCTGGTGCCTGTGCAGAGATTTTTTCCATAGGACCAAGAGTCGTTTATAGCTAATATATGACTTTGCATTCAAACCTCATTTCTTAATCATAATCATGTTGACCTATACCCATGGGACTCCCAATGAGTCTTTTTTAATCTCTTTTCTGACTCTCCCAAAAAGAGAAAATATTGTCAAGTGAACTTGTCTCTTTAACACTCGTAAATTGGATTTGAAAGAATGTCTATTTGGTGTAATTTTAACCCTTATACTAACCAAGTAGACTAAATTTACAAAAAATGACATTATTTGGCATTAATTTGTAATTGCATCTCATTCTCTCACATGTAGTATTGAGCCTATTGTCCGTTCTCGCTTTCGTATTATAAGCCTATCACCTCAGTAGTTTTCATTATCAACCAAGCAGAGCCTTATTTATATCCTTTGCAACTTGACATGCTATACCCATAGAGGAAACAATCCCCCAAGTGTCCATATCATGCATGCACCTCCTTGGATTGAGCATAGGTATGTTCCACTGTTGGAACTAGTTTCTTTCTCGTGATACTCATTTCCTCCTCTGTATCATAACATTCATTTGACTATAAAAAAGAAAAAAAAAGATAGGCGATAAAATAATATTATCTTATGTTGGCAGCAATCGTGTCACCTTTGAACATAGAAAAAACATTTGAGTCCACTTGTCATCAAAGCTTTGGGTGTAGCATGACCTTAGGAAGCTATTAGCTCGTTACTTACATTTTACTCCCTTGACTAGTTACTCTTCCAGTCCCGATGGAGAGTTTGATTGGTGCCTCCTGCATCACAAAGTTTCATCATTGAGTCTATGCTACTAGAGTCATCCATATGTCTCATGCTCTTGTTCAAGGGATGTCTACCAGCTTGTGTTGACCATTTCTTAGAACTCTTAACTTTGCATGTCAGTTATACCCTCAGTGTGTCTCAGAGTTACATGAATTTGTAGTCCTATCATACACCCTGGTCCTACTTTCCTTATGGGTAGGTAACCTTGAACCCAACATTTTAATTCTCCTCATTGGTCACTAACTGGTGGTTTCCCTTGTGTTCTACGACAAAAAATCTATTCACACATTTGGATTCATGCAGTTTCTTCGATGCCATTAGCATTATTGGTGGTTTCCTCTCCTTTGTCGTAAATTTTCCTCATTGGTTGTTATTCAAAGGGCCTTTTTCATGTACTACTTGCATCTGGTGCATGAAAACGATGCACATGGTCATTGGTTCATGAACATGTTCTTCGTCCGAGTTCCTCCAAATCATAAAGGTCCTTCTTTGTACCTCTTGTTGAATGATGAGAAATGTCCTAATGCTCTCCTTTCAGTGGGTCTCCTTCCATCAACTTCAGCCCAACTATTTTGGAAACAATACCTAGAGTTCTATGAGTACCTATAGGCTTGCAGTCATCAGTGGTAAGTTCTCTCGCCATCGAAAATTGGGAATACATCAATGTATCTTGATCGATGGATTCTTCAATTGTTCGACCTCAACACCTTTATTCACACTTGAAAAAATTTACTTGGTGCCTTGATACCTAATTTAATTATCAATAGACTATCTCGTGTTTGTTAACGATATACCTTAATGACTAGTAATCAAACAAAGGCTCATGGTGTTCGACCTCAACTCCTTTATTCCCATGATGTGGACTTGCACCTTTGGCAGATCGTGTAGAAGACTTGAAGACATCAACTCATAGTTGCAGATTTCTTGAGTTGTTTCTATCATTCATTGAACCAATACCTATATGACTTCAATGATCATAGGAGATTAGATTGTACTCCATTTTATACAAATATCTTTAGACTTCTTTTAAAACTAGTTTTCATTGGGCCTTCTTCATGATTATGATAGACTATGGCATGTATCTCCTTTTGTATTTCCTATTCATGGCCATGAACAACTGTTTCGTATATTTCCACATGGATATGTAGTGTCATTCAAATTGGCAGCCATTTGCACAAATTCACTATGGATTTTAATATTCATATGAGAAACTAGTTCGTCTAGATGGGTCTTCATTTCTCCACTTCTAAGAATTATAATATATTTCGTTCATCACAGATACTCATGTGACCTCACACATTAGGGGGCATTTTTTATAGCAAGACTTGCCTCAACCTGTTCAACTTTCTCAATACGTCTTTTCCATTTCCCTATGCAGACTTGAAGTCCCCCTTTACAATTCCCAGAGCTAAAAAATGTATTTTTCCACATATACATTATCTAACAACTATACAACATGCATATACACAGGATGCACCATTACATCGCGCATACATTAGGTTTTCTGCTCAAAATTAAAAAATCATGTCGGTTTTGCATGTCATGTCATGGGATCCATGATCCTTGACCTTCCATATACTGGAAATGTTCTGACTCATTGCTTTACTTCCATTTGAAGGATATAAATGGGTCATATCTAAGCTATGGAAATGAGGAGAAGAATTCAACTTTGAGAGCGAAGTTACTCTAGAGAATTTTTTCACTTCATATTGAGTCTACATCCCTTTTTCCTTTTAAGTCTTAACACATTGTTCATCCCCTGAGATCTTCCCTAGGTAATGGAGAACATCATTGTCTCTCTTATATGAGCTTTCCTTTGGTGGAGGATTGAAGTGGTCGAGGCTTAGCTAGAAGGGACTTAGTTTCTCGGTTCCGAACATGTCGACGCAGAGGTTTGTCATTCATACACTTATTTTGATTACATTTTAATAGAAATACTCTTTTCTCTTCCAATTAATGTCTTGAAAATATATGAATTGATATTCCATGGGCATATTTCTTATGGATATTCATGGATTATGTTATTATATGTATTAAATTTATATATTATCACCATATGCTTGTGTATCTTGGTTGTTGAGGACAAGTTGAAGGTGTATTTATTTGAGTCAAGTTCTCAACGATAGACTTCATCGAACATCTTGAGGAGGTAGGATCTTTATCTTGTCCTGTTAGCATACTTGTTCATATAGATTACCTGATATTAGAGTTGATTTATGGATTCATTTCTATTTGTTGTGGTTTACACCATGCCATAGAGTGATTTTCCTTGTAACACAGCCTCGTGAGAAACTCTCTCCAAGTGAGAGAATTGTTGGGGAAGTGATTTCCTAAGGGATCCCAACTGTGGCTACAGTGCTTTGAGACTTCATGTCTGGCTTGTTGCTAAAGCCATGGAAGGGAAGTAGGGAAGATGAATCATTGTTGAGCAGAGAAGGGGCACACTTCCTAGGGTGGGACATGCATGTGGGTAATGAGATATTGTAGTTTGTTAGTGTGAGTTGGCACTTGGGACAAAATCGTTCATGTTGTCTGTGTTGCCTCAGCCTAGCTCAAAATCCCTTTACCTGGGTGGAGTTTAGTCCCATCTATGGGGTGACCCATTGTTGAGAGTTTGAGTAGCATGGTCGAAGGGTAGGAGGATAATGGAAGGTTTGCATGCAGCTGGTAGTATTCTAACAAAGATAATTATCAATTGTGTGTTAATTTACATGTTGTGTATTTATACATGTGTTTATGTTTATGGGTTTTTCATGTGTATGTTTGTTCGACAACATAGGTATTCCAACAGAGGATGAACACATTCAGTAACCACTCACATAAATAGATCAAATATCAACACACTGATGTTTTCACATGGTAAAACCACTACAAGGAAACATCCATAGCCCCAACCAAAGCAACCACTTGGAACAGTTTATCAATGCAAAGAAAAAGATTATAGAGAGATTTTACAAGAGAGTTTCTCACAATTGATCATCATAAAATTACCCTCCATTCTCTTTAAATAGATATCATGGACCAATCAAGTGTTAATCCATAGATCAATGGTCGTTAAGATCGAGGAAAGTATGAACCGTCAGATTACTCTATGTCAGGAACATATCAGGACCATCAAATTTCCTAACTACAAATGCATACTAAAGAAACACACTAGAAAACACACTTGTACCTAACGACACAATAGACCAAGTAGATCTTAACTAAATCCTAAGTGTCTAAATATCCTAGCATCCCCCCTTAAGAACAACTTGGGATAGGATTGAAGGATTTACAATAGTGACACAATAGGATAAGGAAGGAGGCATTAGAACCTATCCCCCGTCAAAGACAACTTCCTGAACTCCTAACATAGATGAAAGTTTGGAAAACTTTGCTTTTGTCAGAGACTTTGTGAAAATGTCTGCAACTTAATCTTCAGTAGGGAAAAAGAGCACTTCAATAGCTTGATCATGAATGATACTAATGATGAAGTGCATGTGTAGCTCGAAGTGTTTTCTACGCTGATTTTGAACTGGGTCTTTGGCGATCTTGATGGCACTCTAGTTGTCACACCAAAGGCTAGTCGGTTGCTGGTGCTGGAATCCAAACTATGGAAGGATCTGTCAAGCCACATGGCTTCCTGACTTGCATTTACTGCTATGTGATACTCTGCTTCTGCTAAAGAAAGTGAAATAGCCTATTATTTCTTACAGGACCAAGTGACAGGTCCTAACCCAAGGCTGAAAACATAACCTGTAGTAGACTTCCGATCATCAGGGTTGTCGACCTAATCTAAATCATTGAAAACAACCAATAAAGGAGTCCCCCCTGAACTATAATGTATCTCGAATTGAACTGTACCATGAACATAGCGAAGTATCCTTTTAGCTACTTTAAAATGGCTTTCATGGGGCATTTGCGTATATCAGGCAACAAGACCAACAACAAAGGAAAGATCAGGACGGGTATGAGTCAAGTATAAGAGGCTACCAACTGACTGATGGTACAAGGTGGCATCAAATTCAGGAGAAGTACAGGTGGCATAAAGCTTGACTCCAGACTAGAAGGGAGAAGGGGTTGGTTTACAATCGTCCATGTGAAAGTGACGAAGAAGGTCACAAGTATACTTAGACTGGGAAAGAAAAATCCCTTCATTGGTTTGCAAAACTTGGAGGCCAAGGAAATAGTGAAAAAATCCTAAGTCTACCATTTCAAATTTCTTCTTAAGTCTGGTTTTCACATGGTTTAAAATTTTTGAGTCACTACTAGTAAGGATAAGGTCATCAACATAAAGGATGAGGATTATGAGATGGCTTCCTACTTTCTTGGTATAGACATTAGGATCAGAATGGAATCTAGAGAATCTAGTGGCAATAAGAAAGTTGTCCATTTGGGCATACCAATATCGAGAAGCTTGATTGAGACTATAAAGAGAATTATTGAGGTGACAAACACGGCTAGAGTCATTCTGGACATAGCCATGATGTTGTTCCATGTATATTTCTTCTTGAAAATCTTTGTGCAAGAAGGAAGATTTAAGATCCATATGATGGACCTCCCATTTATGTGAGGCAGCAAGGGAAACAAAAGGGTGGATGGAATTCATTTTTTCTACAGGGGAAAAGGTTTCATTATAGTCAATTCCTTCAACTTGGGAAAATCCTTTGGCAACTAATTGAGCCTTGTGTCTTTCAACACTTCCATCTAATGCATACTTAGTTTTTTTTACCCATTTGCATCTAACGAGTTTTCTTCCTTTTGGAAGAGGTACAAGATCCCAAGTATCATTTTCCATTAAAGAACGATACTCTTCATTCATTGTTGTATCCCAATCTGGATGACCTGAAGCTTCTGCAAACGTCTCTGGATCATGAGTTTCTGAAACTTGAGACAAAAGAAAAGAGGCTCGTTGGAACTGTGAATGTGTTCAAAGTTGATCTAAAGAATCACCAACAATATCACCAGCTGCTTATCGTGTTGAATGGACCCATCTAGGAAGCGTTGGAGCTGGTGCTGGTTCAGGTTCAAAGGACTCATCTGGAGGAGGGTGAGCAGGTAGAGGTGGATTTTTATCCTCACTGTCATCATCCAAAGAAGAAACTAGATCATAAGAAGGAACAAACATCGAAGATGGTTCGTAGGACGAAGAAGGCACAACCATTTAATTAGGCTCGTAGGCCAAAGAAGGCACAAACGATGAATTAGGCTCGTAGGCCAAGATATTTTCATCAAATTTAACATCTCTTCTAATAATAATTTCATTACAATGTGATTGAAGAAGTCTGTAACCTTTGACATCTTCAGAATAACCAACAAATATACACTTCTCACTTTTAGGCTGCAATTCTTTCCTTTTCTCATTAGGAATGTGAGCCCATGCTATAATGCCAAATACACGAAAGTGACTTACGTCTGGTTTAATTTTAGTCCAAGCTTCTTTCGGGGTTATATTTTTAAGAGCCTTTGTGGGAGTGCGATTTACTATGTAATTTTCCTAGTTGATGTCTTCCACCTAATACTTTAGACTTAATCCTTTAGATTGGATCATACAATTCGCTATTTCTTTTAATGTGCGGTTCTTTCTCTCAACAACACCATTTTGTTGTGGTGTATATGGAACAATGTGTTTCATTTGGATTCCCTGTGTAGTGCAGTAACTTGTAAGACTATTGTTCACATATTCACCTCCATTATTTGTTCTTAACCTTTGAATTTGATGTCCAGATTGCTTTTCTACAAGGGCCTTGTAGGCCAAAAACTTGTCAAAAATTTCTCTCTTAAGTTTTAAGAAGTAAACCCAAGTACGTCTGGAAAAGTTATCAAGGAAAGTTAATAATTACTTGCACCCAGAAAAAGAAGGAGAAGCAAGTGGACCACCCAAATCACAATGAACAAGATACAAAGGTCATGAGGTGTGCCAAGAGGCACATTTGTCAAAATTGTCCTGATGATGTTTGTCGAGAACACAACCGGCACAAACACCATCTCTACATGAAACAAAAGGAACACCAGTCACCATCTATTGATTACATAGTTTCTGCAATGAGTGATATTTTAGATGACCAAACGAATCATGCCACAATTTACTCAAGTCATCACTATGAGCAACAAAAATTGATGAAAAAGATTATGACCCAAAGTTGTCAAATTTGTACAACGTGGTAATATCATCAACAATTCTAGTTGCAAGAACATTCTTAGGATCTTTTAGATCCTTGATTACAACTTGGTGAGGTGAAAAATCTATAGCTTTACCTTCACCTGAATGAGTGATTTGATATACTCATAAAAGGTTACAAGAAAGACTTGGAACACATAATACATCATTGAAATGACCATTTTCTACTTGAATTGTTCGAAATCCTTCAACACTAAGAGATCTATCATCACCAACAAATATTTTCTTTGTGTTACATTCATTTAGAGTATAAAATATGGCTCTATCCTTAGCCATATGATAGGATGCTCCAGAATCAATAAGCCACTCATCAGAAGTAGAAGTAGAAGTAGAATTTGTATTGAAGGAGAAACCAGAAGCAGAAAGTGCATGTCCATGAGAAGAAGAAGAAGAAGTAGAATCAATACTGATGTTGTGCTTCTTCATCACTGCTTCTAAAGCTTCCATCTTCTTAAAACATTTGGACTCATCATGACCATCTTTATCACAAAAGTTGCAATGTCTGTTAGTATTTTTATTTTTATATTTTTCTCCTTTGTCTCCCTTAGGAGAAAACGTTGTCTGAGTGGGTTTGGGATCCTTATATTGCTTGTTGTTGTGGTGAGGATGTTGCTTATTGGGATTCTTGGGTTTATCTTTTTGATGGACAACTAAGGCTTTGTTGGAGGTACCTGCAGTGTTGATCCCTCCAAGTTGTACTAGCTTATATTTCTCTCTAATCATGGAATCACAAAAGTTCTCAAGAATGGGTTTTTGATAAGCTACCCCTCTAGCCTCTTGTATGGCATAAAAGGTAGATACAAACAAATAATATGCACTACCTATCTTATAAATAATAAGATAGATGCAATGATCTTCATTTATCTTTATCTTACATTCTTCACATAAAGTTCTGAGTGTTTTAAAATTATATAGATAGTCTTCAATGCAAGAAAAATCACTTGGACTCAAAGTTAGTACTTGATTTTATAATTGTTGTGCTCGAATAATATTGTGTTTACCAAACACAGATTCAATCTTTTCCCAAGCTTCTTTGGGTTTATCAATTGATTGAAGGTGGAACCTTAAATCATGAGAGATGGACATTCCGATTAATCCACGTTCTTCATCATTCCTATTATCCCATTTGGCTTTCTTATCAGCATCAGTGGGTGTTTTTTCCTTTTCCAAGGTAATCTGGTACAAGCCTTTACTTCTTAGTAAATCTTCCATATGGGATTTCCATTGGAAGTAATTGGTCCTGGTAAGTAAGAGATTACTTGTAAAAGCCATATTAAATATGAAGATAATACTTATTTAAAAACTGAAACTGATGATCTGAATGGAAAGATCTCGAAAAGTTATGCGATTTAAAAAAAACAGCACTGAAAATGGACTTCGGATGTGAGAGTTATGCTCTTTCTAAAAAAGGCTTAAACAATAACCGAAGAACCACGTGGTAGTGTAAGTTGCTTTATTAAGTGACCCACTTTTATAAAGAGAAGTGGGGCTCACTTTTACAAAGAAAAGATGCATGCAAAATAAATAACTCTAAAATAAGATATTAAAGCTACTTATAGATTTACTTTTATACTTGAAGTGAAATACACTTTACAATTTTAGCATGAACATTTTCAAAAAAAGTAACAAAAAAGAGACTTGAACTCAAGACTTCTTACTTAATAATGCAAATTTTAACCAAATGGTCTAGCAAAACATATTGTAATGTTCATAAGGAGGATTGGGGGTGTTGTTGTTGTTTTTGTTGAAGACGACCTTGAAGAGCATGCTAAAAGAATACTCTTTTCACCCAAGAAAAAAAATTATCTTCTCAATGACAACAAGCGTTAGATCTCAGTTAGCTTACCCAGAAGATGCACCTTTTCCTATCTGTTTCTGATTTGTTGAGATCACACAAAGCGACGGAAAAAGAGAATACACAGATCTAAAAGAGTAGCAACCTAGAAATAAAAAAATACAAAACCGAAATAAAACCAAAATACTTCTTTGCAAAAAAATTAAAAAATGTGTATTCAACTTTATACCTCCGGATCTGACTGTAATGGTTGTATCTTGGGAAAACATAAACCTTTTCGAGTGAAATGAAAAGTGATCCTAAATGAAACACTTGCTCTGGACACAATGGAATAGTCCCATCAGCTCACAAATGTACAGAAATGACATAAAATGGATATGAGGCAGCTCAGTTTTACAATCTTGATCTACAACAGGAGCAGGTCTTCAAACAGGATCTAATACCATGTTTGACAACACAGGTATTCCAACACTGGATGAACACCTTCAATAACCACACACATAACCATATCAAAGATCAACACACCGATGTTTTCATGTGGTAAAACCCCTACGAGGAAACATCCACACCCCAGGCAATGCAGCCACTTGGAGCAGTTTATTAATGCAAAGAAAAAGATTATAGAGAGATTTTACAAGAGAGTTTTTCACAATCGATCATTGAAAAATGACCCTCCATGCTCTTTAAATAGAGATCATGGAACATTCGGGTGCTAAACCATGAACCAATGGCCATTAAGATCGAGGAGAGTATGAACCGTCAGATCACTCTATGTCGGGAACATATCGTGACTGTCATATTTCCTAACTACAAATGCATATTATTTCATACTAAAGAAACACACTAGAAAACATACTTTTACCTAACGACACAATAGACCAAGTAGATCTTAACTAACACCTAAGTGTCTAAATATCATAACAATGTTGCATGTATATTTTTAATTTTATTTCTGCATGAATCCATGTATTGCAACATATATTTGTCTTCTTTAAGTTTTGTATATATAAAGATGAAATTATTGTCTTATGTAGTGGCATGACCTTGCCTAGGTGGAATGGGTATGTTAAAGTTTATACAGTTCCACAAGAATTTATGTGCGACATAGACAAGGGGTCTAAGGTTGGGTATGTTACAATTTGGTATGAGAGATCTAGTTTCCAGCACTGATCCTAGATGGAGCGAGAAATTTGATTGAATCACTTGTGTAGAATTGGGAAAATGATTCAATTTCTGTTGTTAGAATTCTTGGAAAATTTTGAAAAGATAAGCCAAGTGGTGAAAATTGCGTAATTTAATACATGTTCAAGAAAATTCTGACCTAGGATGAGTTTAATTTGAAGCGCAAGGAGTGCACAGATGATTTATTAAGTCCTAAAAAGAAGAGAAATATCTTTATGAGAAGGTGAACGAGTGGGATATTTTTGGGAGGGGTATGAATTCTACACAGTCATCATATCTAGAAAAGGAGCATAGTGGTTAGCCCATCAAGTCCTTTGGACTTTGTTGCTTCAACAATTTTTAAGTCTTTGACAAAAAGGAGGTAAAATCCTTGAAGCTCCAAAGTCTTGGAGTGAATCTATGTGGTATATCATGGGGAGGAGTACTTGACCATTGGATTATCTGTGGGATAAACCTGGGTCGTAGATCCCACGGTTTGGTGGTTCGACACTATGGAAGTTTTTAGTCATTGTGTCACTTGGAGAATATTTCTAGAAAGTCTCAAAGTCCGCAGTCAATCCATATCGTTCATGGTTGGGGGAAACATATTCAAAGATTAATGATTTTTTGGGAGTTTGGAATTTCAATGTTCGAGATTTTAGTGGTCTTATGTTTGGAAGTTCCCCGAAGCTCGAATTTCTAAATACCCATAGATTCAGAGTCCCGAAGTTCCCGGGAGAATTGTTCGAGAGTTTGAAAGTTTAGTGTTCGAGAGTTCTAAAGTATGTTGTAAATGAAACCTTTGAAGCCATAAGTTCTGAAGCTCCAAATCCCCGAGGCTCTAGATAGCATATGTTCAGAAATTCGGCATTTGCGAATTTTAAAGTATGCTAGTGTGAAATATTTCGAAGCCCAAAAATCCCAAAGCTCCAAAGTGACGTGGCATGCTTACGTCACCTCGGGTGATGTGGACATGTTCAGGAGATTTTTCCCGTTATGCTGAGAATATCTTTGAAGCCTGAAGTTCCACAGCATTGAAGTAGTAAATATCTAGATAGCGATGGTTCAGAAGATTTGCAAGTTTGATGTTCGAGAGTTTTGAAGTGTTTTGGTGAGAGATCCTCCAAATCCTGAAGTCCCAAGGTCACAGAGCATCGGAGTTGCGTAGCCTGCTAACATCACCTAGGGTGATGTGGACCCACATTATCCATGCCATGTGTCATCTTGTTTCATGTTTTTCACAAACCTTTTTCACCAATTGGAACTTGACACGTGTCACCCATAGGTTGGGCCATGTGTCATATCCATATTTATGCCAGGTATTCCCCTAGTGCAGAGTTGCTATGAAGACGAAAAGGTTTGGAAATTTGGCATTTGGGGAAATCAAGGTGTGATTTTGTAAGAACCTCCAAAGCTCAAAGTTCTAAAGTATTGGGGCCATAAAGCTCCAAAGAAGCATTAGTTCAGAAGTCTGCCAATTCGACATTTGGGGAAAATGAACCGTGATGAAGGTAAAACTTCTGAATCTTGAAGTTTTGGAACCTCGAAGTCCCAAAGATCCTAATAAGAACATTTGAGCTAAGCTCTTGGTCATAGCCCTTGGTGATATGATATTTTGGCCAAATTAAATGGGGCTAGTGCCCAAATTTTTTATTTTAAAGAAAAAAAAGGGCTTAGAGAAGGAGCCCACAAATTTTTGAATTGTACATAACTGCAAATAGGGGAAATTACATAATCATGTAATCCTAAAAAGAGGATCCAACATGATTCCAAGAGATAATTTGGCTTTGAATAAGAAGAACAATTGTGCGGGGATTACCTCCCAATAAGCACATTTTTCAAATATTCATAACTTTCTTCTAAAAACTCAGAATTGAGCATGGAAGTAGGTGTTGGAAAGATATTGAAAAGTAGAATAAAGCTACTCAATCAAAAAATTAACCTCGGTAGAAATTTTTTCGAGAAAATAAGAATAAATAATTCAGATGTATTATGGAACCATAATTGAGCATAATTTCTTGAATTTGTTAAAGAAATCATCCTAACAAAGTTATGTGGGCTACACATTTTGCAGAGTTAAAGATGCTAGATCATATCAGGATCTGCACAGAATGAAAAATCATGGAAGTTACACAAGGGGATTACATCTAGGAAGATGATATCAAAGGGATGGATTCCCATATGGGTAATGAATGTACAAACTCAAATGATCATGGATAAGGAAAGGAAGAAATATTGAACTTGGTAGAGACCGTTATAAATTTGCAAAATAATGTCCAAAGTTATAAAGATGATAATGAAAGGATTATGAAATCCAAGGAGCAACAAGAGGACTTCAATATAAAGTTAATTCAAATCTTGGAAATAATAGAAAAGAATATGGATAAGGAGAATGACTCAATAAAATCAGGAATTCATAGGTCTCCTAATGAGAAAGGAAGAACAAGTAGTGCTAGCAGACATCACCATATTTCCCTAAGGAATTCCACTAGGAGAGCACATAATAGCTCGAGTCCATCTCCTGTCAGGAAGCATAAGAAGAGGTTTGGGGTAGATGAGCTACAAGGAGAAATGAAAAAAATCAAACATACTACGTTTGAAGATGAGCAAAAGAAAGATTAAGATGTAGAGACATGGTTGCTAGGCATGAGAAAGTATTTTCAATTACATAATTATTATTCACATGAAGAAGGAGGAATTGCTATCTATTAGCTCGAAGTAAAGGTTTCCATGTGACAGGACCAACTTGTGTAGGTGCAACACATTAAAGATAAAAATGTTACTTGGAAGGAATTCAAGAAGTATTTTCAAAATAAATACTTGACTAAGAGATATTATGACAAGAAAATGAAGGAGTTATTTGAACTCAAGCTAGGGAGTATGATCATATATGAATATGAGAGAAGGATTTTGGAAATACTAAAGTATGTCTCCTTCATCAAGGATGAGAAAATTAAGATTCTGAGGTATTTGAGTGGGTGGCCATCATTCATTAGTGACAAGATACAATATGATGATCCCAAAACTTTGGAGTATACCATAAGGCGAGATGAATTCCTATATAATCAGCATAAAGGAAATCCAACCTACCAAAAATCTTGGGAAGACAGGAAGAAGTAAAATATGGAATAGAGGAAGAAGGGGACTAACCCACCATTCTTCATAAATAATCCTCAGTGACAACCAATTTATAGAGATCCCAGAATGATTGAGACAGGGAGGAAAAGGCCAAGGAATCCACCTATTCAATGTTGGGGTTGTAAGGGAGATCATAAGTATAGATATTGTCCTCACATAAGTGAAAAAATGAGAGTTGTTCACAATGTACAACATGCTGAAACAATGGAGGACATTGGAAGAAGTGTACCTAGGATCTATGCAGCCCTGAAGAATAAGAAAGTTGAGTTTCAATCACATATGACTGAAGTGGAAGGTATGATCAACAATCAAACCATTGCAATTTTAATTCATTTAGAATACAGTCAGAGTTATACAGATCCTAATATGGTGGAAATATTTCATTTTCCAAGAAGCAGGAATGGAAAATATTGGTTGGTGTAGATGGATACTGAAGCAAAAAGAACTGATAATGAGATGGTTAAGTCATGTCCAATGGACATGAATGGAAAGAGCACCAGGGAATATTTGAACATATTGCCTTTAGGTTCCTATGACTATCTAATTGGTATGGATTGGTTGGAACAACACCATGCTATCTTAGACTGTTATAATAAATCATTTACACGTTGGTATGAGGAAGGGAACCTAAGGACAATACAAGGAACTCCCAGGGAAATAACTGTCAGATAAATCTCAACATTATAGCTAAATAAAAGTTACAGAAAAGGGTGTCAAATATTTGTAGCTCATATGGAAGAGACACCTAAAGATAAGGTGTCAAATATTGAAGATTATACAGTACCAAAATATTTTGAGGATGTATTTAAAAGAGATATTGATTTCTGCATCAATCTTATGCCTGGAGCAACTCCAGTATCCAAGACCCCTTACAAGACAATTACACCAGAATTAAAGGAGTTGTAAATGCAACTTGAAGAGCTTCTCAAGAAGTGGTATATACACCCAAGTGTTTCACCTTGGGGTGCTCCAATATTATTTGTGAAGAAGAAGGATGGAACATTGAGACTTTATATTTACTTCAGGCAATTGAACAAGGTAACTGTAAATAATAAGTATCATTTTCCAAGGATAGATGACCTCTTTGATTAGTTGAAGAATGGAAAAATATTCTCCAAGATTGATATCAGGTCAGGTTATCATCAGGTAAGAATTAAAGAGGAAGACACTAGCAAGACTTCTTTTAGAACAAGGTATGGTCATTATGAGTTCACATTGGTGCCATTTGTTTTATCAAATGCACCAATTGTCTTCATGTGTTTAATGAATGGTGTTTTAAGAGAATACTTTGATAAGTTTGTCATTATATTTTTGGATGGCATTCTTATGTATTCTAAGACGGAAGAAGAGCATGAGAAACACTTGAAAATGGTATTACAACTATTAAGGGAGCATCATTTGTATGCCAAATTGAGCAAGTGCTCATTTTACCAGAACCAAATTCATTATTTGGGGCATATCATATAAGAGGAAGGGATAGAAGTGGATCCTGAAAAGATTGAGGCCATTAGAGGATGGTCAACACATAAAAATGTGACATAATTCAAATCCTTCATGGGCCTTGCAGGATACTACAAAAGATTTATTGGAGTATTATCAAAGATTGCACACCCAATCACTTCCTTGCAAAAAAAGGAAGTGAAGTTTTAGTGGACATTGGAGTGTGAAAAGAGTTTCCAACACTTAAAGAAATTATTAACCGGTTCTCTAATACTAATATTTCTAATCCAAATGAATACATCATTGTATGCACATATGCATGTAAAGAAGGACTTGGTGGAGTCCTCAGTCAAAATGGGTATGTTGTATGTTATGAATCAAGGAAGTTGAAGGAGCATGAAAGGCATTATGCCACTGATGATTTGGAGTTGGAAGACATAGTGCATGCCTTGAAGAACTAGAGGCACTACATCATAGGGAAAAGTTTCGAGCTAAGGGCGGACGACAATGGTTTGAAATATTTATTTGAACAACCAACTCTAAATTCCAGGCATAGCAGGTGGTTGGAATTTCTTAGTGAATATGACTTGGATATAAATCATATCAAAAGAAAAGAGAACAAGGTGGTTGATGCACTCAAAAGAAGAGTGCACGAGTTGCATGCTACAACCATTAACATGTCCCAATCTGATTTGAAATACAAAATCTTAGAGGATGCAAAATTAGATTTGCAATACATGGAATTAATGCAAAAAATTACAACAAGGTATTTTGCAGCAGAAAATTGAGGACTACAAGCTAGGAAATGATGAAATTATCATGTACAAAAGAAGAATTTATTCACCAAATTCCCAAGCATGGATGATTTTAGGGGCTAAATTTCTCTCATGGGATAATTTTCCATGGTTTTTCCCAAAACAAGATTTGCTATTCTAAAAGTGATTTGCCCAAATTTTAAGGATAAAATTATTTTACCATAAAAATCGCCAAAATTTTATACAAACTATATAAAATCCTTAGAAATTTGAATATTTTTATAAAAATATCGCCAAACATTGTTTAGTTGGCATATGAAGGATTAGTAAGATTCGTCAAGGTTTCTACATTTTAAAATAAATTTACATCCTTAAAATCATCCTTGCTCCCAAGAATTGAAAAATGTGATATTGAGAGAACTGCATAACATACCTTATGCTAGACACCTAGGGTATCAGAAAACTATGGCAGCTGCCAATAGCCAATATTATTGGCCAGGCTTGAAGAAAGAATTTGTTGAGTACATTGCCAAAATGTTTGGAGTGTCAAAAGGTCAAGGCTGAGCATAGACACTCAGTTGGGTTGTTTCAGCCATTACCCATCCCTGAGTGGAAATGGGAAGTGGTAACAATGGACTTCATCACCAAACTGCCCAAAACAAGAAAGAAACATTATTCTATCATGGTAGTGGTGGACAAGATTACCAAAGTGTCCCATTTCATTCCACTGAAGCTCACTCACAAGAAAACTGATGTTGTTGATATTTATATGAAGGAAATATCCTGATTGCATGGTATACCCAAGACAATTGTGTCTAATAGAGATCAAAAGTTTACATCAAATTTCTGGAAAGGATTATTTAAAGGATTTGGAATAAATTTGAATTTTAGCATAGCTTATCATCCAGAATCTGATGGGAAAATAGAGGGGGTGAATCAAGTGATTGAGGATATCTTGAGGATGTATGTGATGAATAAACCATCAAAATGAGAAGACTACCTACACTTAGTAGAGTTTTCATATAGAAATGGGTTCCAAGTATCTCTAAAGATGATCCCATTTGATGCACTTTATAGTAGAAGGTGAAACGCACCTGTAAGTTGGGACAACCCAACAAATGGAGCATTGGTTGGGCCATAATTACTCAGAGAAAAGGAAGATTAGATGTCAAAATAAAAATAAAAATTAAAGGCTACTCAAGACATGAAAAAAATATATGTTGATAAGGGAAGAACTCACAGGGAATTTAAAGTGGTTGACCATGTATTATTTAAAGTGAAGGCCAACATAAGTTCCCTGAAGTTGGGAAATTGTTCAAAGTTGACTGCTCGTTATTGTGGGTTGTTTGAAATCCTAGAGATGATTGGGCATGTAGCATATATTCTTGCATTACCTACCTCAATGTCTAGTCATAATGTATTCCATGTATCATTGCTTAAAAAGTATGTACCTGATGTTACTCATGTTATTGTTTGGAATGTGATCCAGGTGGAGCAAGAAGGTGCTTTTCATGTGCATCTAGTGTGCATAATGGGCCAAAAGATCAAGTAAATCCAAAATCGAACCATAGAGCTAGTAAAGGTCCAATGGACCTAGTACGATCTAAAGGATGCAACTTGGGAGCACGAGGATGCAATGCGGGCATAATACCCGCATCTTTTTGAAAATTTTTGAAAATTTTGGTGATATATATATATATATATATATATATATATATATATATATATATATATAGATAGATAGATAGATAGATAGATAGATAGATAGATAGATAGATTGCACTGAGGATAGTGCATAAATCAGGGGAGGGGAATGTAATACCCCAAGACCGAGCCCCAGTTGAAATTGTAAATATGTTTTATAAGATGGTGAGCCATGTGATTATAATAATCTAGAAGGATTATTTGATGATTAGGTTAGAGATCCTAGATGCTAAAGGACATTGAGCCTATTTTTGTATTTATAAAGACTCATATCATTAATAGAATACATAGATGCATGTAGAACAACCACAATAAAAGAGTATGGGGGACTAAACTTCACTAGGAAGGGAAATGGATGGCTAAGAGCGTAGGAAGGGGGATAAGATAGATGGCTTATTTACAAAGGAATATTATAATATTATTCCTAAATAATATGGTAAGGATAATCATTTTATCCCAAGTTCTTATGGAAAAGAGAATGAATTACAAGTGCAAAGAACTGAGCTCCTGGAGAGCCATGTGTCATCAAGGGTGCATGCAAATAAGTGTTGGGAAATTAGTCCATTTCACACTCATTGAGCCATTAACACATTGATCCATTCAGTCCATCACTTTTACCTCTAGAACCTACATCCACTCCTTCAGCTACCCCATACATTTACTGCTATCAGCAATATATTGTACCTTCCTAGGAGGCACATCACACTTGTACCTACCTGAACCAATTTTCTACCTTTCTATTATGAGAAACATTTGTTACATGCCTTGAATGTTGTTGCTTCCATCACTTGTGCCTTAGGTGAACATTTTTTCTATCATCACCATTACCTGTACCTGGTTGACTTAAGGGTTGGAATGAAAAAGAAGGTTTTCAGGCCCATGGGATTGAAGAGGTGGGTTGTCAGGCTCGTGAGCAACTCTCTCCAGGTGAGAGAATTATTGGGTAATTGATTTCTTGAGGGACCCCAACTACAACTACAATGCTCTCTGACTTCCTGTCCAACCTGTTACTGAAACCCTGAAAGGGAAGTGGGGTAGCCGAAGGATTGTTGAGTAGAGAAGGGGAAACATTCCTGGGGTGGGACAGGCATGTGGACAATGAGAGACTGTAGGATTTTAGTTTGAGTTGGCACCTGGGATTAAATCCTTCTTGTTGTATATGTTTCCTCATCCTAGCTATGAATCCTTTTACCCTAGTGGAGTTTAGTCCCATGTTGGAGGTGACCCACTACTAAGAGTCTAAGCAGCATGGTCTAAGGCTGGGAGGATCGTGGAAGGTTTGCACATAGTTGGTGGTATTCTAACAAAGATAAGTATCAATTGTGTATTAATTTAAATGTTGTGTATTTATAAATGTGTTTATGTTTATGGGGTTTTCCTATGTATGTTGAATGTATATTTTTATTGTTATTTCTGCATGAATCTGTGTATTGCAAAATATATTTTTATGCTTTAAGTTTTATATATATACAAATGAAATTATTATCTTAATTAGTGGCATGGCCCATCCTAGGTTGACTGGGTATGTTATAGTTTATACAGTTCCACAAGAATTTTTGTGTGGCATAGCCCAATGGTCTAAGGCTGGGTATGTTACATGACCTATAGGGGGACCTTTCTTCATCACCTCACTTTTCAATTTTTTCCCAGAGGGTCACTAGGATTCCCCCATTGAGGTGATTCTATCATCTATAAATTGACAGGAATACTTTCCTAAGGTGACAATGGTGTTGGGTTACTATGGGATGACCCAGGTTCTAACTACAATATTACCAACAAACCCTTGTACCATCAACCCTTCTGGATATCATAAGGAAACATAGCGCATGGAGTGCATTGTGTAGTCTCACCGAAGATATCTTCTATGGGTGGCCACATGACTCATATGTTCGTAGCACGGAGATGGGATGTGTTTCTCTCAGAGGCATTTAACCTACTTACAGTTAACCTTTAAACCCTCATTATATCTTATTCCATACCACTATCACAACTATTCTACTAGAGTGTTATTAATCATTCTAGCCGCATTTTATCATAAACAAGTATTCATCTACTATAAAAAAATATTATGATCTATTTAGTAGATCTAACCTTCCTTTGCTAGTGTTGTTATGCATATTCCATTAGCTTAGTCTTACTATGCAATGTTCATTCCTTCATCATATAACATATTCATCATAAAAAATCATTAAAGAAAATACAATCATAGACACTGCATACAGTCACATAAGACATAGATATACCATGGTTCACCCCTTGGGGCTACATCTACAAAGATTTGTCACTTGGGATATTTATTCATATTATCTACAAATCCAGTGATGGGAACTGTACAATTATTTTTCCATTACATTCGATCTCCACAAATCGCTAAAGTCTCTTATCAAGGTCTTCTACTCAACCCAAAAATACCTAATACAATATCAACAATACATATGTCTACCCAAAAAGGACAACAACTCTCTCATCTTCCTAATGCATTCTACTCATACAAAAACTGCGACAAATCCCTTACAAAAACACTAGCCCTAAGAAGATTAGGTTTGTCCACTTTCTCCTTGACTTAATATCAATTGGTCCTCGATCCAACCATTTCTCCAAGTCAGTGCTTGTCCACTTTCCAATTGCTTCGCAATAGTTTGTCCACTTTGTAATTGCTTTTATCGATGCTACTTTTTTGTCTTTTTTCGGCACCGCTTTTCCTTTATTCCCAACACTCTCCCCTATTTTCCAATGTTGCTTTAATTCCTTCAAAACTTCTTCGATTTTTCCCAAAATTGGCCTACTCCAATAGGACCCCAACATTGATATCATGACTAATGCTAAGTCACTCACGGACTCCAACATCTTTCACTACCTATTCCAATGCTTTGTACATCTCTATTGTTTGTTGGCATTGCACCTGTGATTGGTTTCTCTTCTCTGTCATGGCCTCTACCACCTGCATAGTGACTAGAGGTCTCATTATATCCCCCCCCTCCAATCCTATATTCTCTATTCTTAATTTCGTTGTGCCAATATCCACAATCATCTTCTTTTCCTTCTCCTTCAAGGGCTCCAACTAAGCTTGTCCTGCCATATTCTGTGCCTGCACCACTTTTTTCTCTGTCTGTAGGCTCTTCATCTCTGCAACCCTCTTGATATTTTATGGCAGTGACATTGTCTTATGTCATTGCTTTACATATTCCATTGTTGTATGCAATTTGTCTTCCTTCCCTTGCATCTCTTGCAGGCTCCCATCCTCTAAGAGATGTGTCCATAGTTGGGCACTCTTTTCCCACAACTCTATCATTCTATGTATATTCTATGTGATTTTATCTGCAGATGTTGTTTCGTCCTACTTTCTTTGCGCTATGACTTCTAGAGGAGTAGTAGGTATTGCAGACTCCTCCACATCCTTGATTTTTTCCTTATACTGCTTCATATCTTGCGTTATTTTACTTATCTTCTCTTTCAAAGATGCTCCCTTTGATTCTATGCTATCTGAGATGGATTGAAATACTACATTTATATTCTTCCCCATATCGTCCAATTTTTTATGTTCTATATTCTTCCCTTTCCCTTCTTGGCTAACTACATCCTTGAGTGAGGTGTTGTCTTCCTACACCAACTATAAATTTGTTGCATCGGACCTTGCCCTGGACTAAATCTGCTACGCTAAGAAAAGCCAATTCCAATTTATCAATGTATTTTAATGCATTTTGTGTTGTCTCCTCATCAAAAAATAACATCTTGGGTGTTATGAAAAATTTTACACTCCCCTATGTTATGATCTGCATTGTCTCTCCAACATGTGTTCCTTCTCTAGTCTGTGCTAGTTTATCCTTTTGTTGTTTTTTTTCCCTGATATTCAACTACTCCAGTGAATTTTTCACTTCTTCTATTTTCTCCATAATATACTCCCTGTGATTCTTGACATTCTCCCATACTTTCGATAATCAATCTTCGACTTTGGTGGTTATCATCTCCACATCGTCTATTATCAATGACATTTGCATTGGAATTCTGTAGGCCTTGGCCTTCTTTCAGGAGCCACTTTCTTTCTTCCCTTTTCTCTTATTTTTGGCATATGATGGATCAAATTCCTCTGCCATCTGTGTATCCATGTATGCATCCTTCTCAATTTCTTCCTCCATAGGTTTCTTCTATGTCTTTGTTCTTATTCCTTCTACACACACCTACGTTGTGCATGGTAGGTTCCTTGTCGAACCATGTTGTGATTTCCTCTGTGTCCTTCTTTCCTTTTGAATGAGGTTTCTTTTCCCCACTGGACCTTATGTCGTCTTCTTCTTCTTTCTAGCACCATTCTTGTCTGTCTGCTACATGAGGATTATTCTACCCTGTGTCTGAGTTTGTATTGTTGGAATCCTTTTGGGGATCATTGGTACTTTCCACTACTCAGGCCACTCCTTGACCTCCATATAGATGTCTTGCATTGTTGCATAGTAACTCAATGGTAGTCACTCCTTGTATGGATCCCTATTTTCCTATAGCCACATGCTATGACATGATGCTTGAAAATTTGCTATCTGTCCAAACTCTTGGAAAATTTATGGGGAAATCCTCCATGTGTCTACCAACCTGTTCTGGATCTCCGTCAAGTAAAGAGAAATTCCATCACCATTTATTTTATTTTCCTTTAGGTCTGTTGTGCTTCGAAGAAATGTGTAGAGGGTTCTACCACACTTTCATGTCCTCTGCAGGAACAGACTATATGTTGGTTCTTTCCATCCTACCAATGCAATGAGGATGAGTAACCATGAGTAGTGGAACTCAGAGCCCCAATCATGCATGTGATCAATCTCCCCTTTGCACACTGTGTTGCGACTACGACCAGTCCTGTCAATACTTCTTCCTTTCTACACTTGCACATTAATTTGCAACCTAACAACCTTGCTTCAAATCTCATTATAGGATCATTGATTTCATTGATCTTGATTCCCCTGTTACCTCTCTCCATGCCATAATTTTCTTTTATTTTGTCGAAGATGGATTTTTCTTTCATTTTTCCCTTTAAGTACTTCTCTGGATTCTCCCAATCCATGTGTAGCCCCATGATTACTATGATCAAATCAATGTTGATAGGCACTGGCCTATCCATCCATATAATTCCTCCATGCAACCTTTCTAGGCATTGCTTCACACATCCATTGATGTGTCCTTTCTAGGCATTGCTTCACACATCCATTGATGTGTTTACCATGCTTGAAGTGCGGTATATCCAGTAAATTCATTATTCTCGTGTTGTAGAGCCCCAGGATCCACTGTGAATGCTCCAACAGTGGAACGCCTAATGCTCAATCTCCCCTACTCTCCAAATAGTTTTGTGGCGCTAAATATGAGAATTTTACTATGTCTGCTATGTAATGATCATATGAATTGATGGTATCTACTCCTCCCACCATATCATCCTCGACCTTCCCTCCCTCGGGGATTTTTGGCATCACAATTTCTAATTCTTCCTTTGTGTGAAATATTCCTTACACACTTCTCTCAGTTCGTGCCTTCATCTTCCCTTGTGGAGATAACACCTTGACCTTTTGTATGCCCTAGTGCACTATTTCATGCTCTGCTTCTGGCTCTAGGCCCTGCTATGCTGAATCGGTGGCATGTTCACCCTATTGCGGCCCTTTTCCTCTAGACACGTCAGAATGTTCTCTCTCTGTGTCCTCCTATGGATTCTCGGCCTCTTGTATTGGGTTTGTTTCTTCCTCCACACGGATGGTAGGAGGATCATACTCCAGCATGTGAATATAATCCACATATGTGACTATGGGCATCTCTTGCATGCCTATTTGTGTCACTCGAGCACTAATTCTCGTGTTTCTCCCAGCCCTGCTCAGTGCTCCGACACTTGGTGTTAAAATCCTACTGAAATTCTAATTGTTTACCATAAATCTCCACTTGTTGTAATCACTTTGCACCATATCATGCTTAACTCTCACTCTTCTTTCTTCTCCTTGGTGAAAAAACACAAATGACCACATTTCCCCCCTTTTTCGACTTTATAGCAGGATAACAAAATGACAGTTGTTCTGCACTGAAAGTTTTCACTTTTTTTCTTTTTCATGTGCACTCCACTTTTACACCTGTCAACTATTTCTCATCGCACAGTGTTTTCAAAAATGGTTTTTCTATGGTGCACTTGTTAATGCTAGCAATTCTTTTACATCAAAACCTCTAATGTTCTCCTATCTTTTTGGTATATTTGTTACCTTTCTTATTTTTATGGATTATTGTCTTTTTCTTCTAACATTTTCTATATACTATATGTACAATCATACCTCCTCTTTCTATTTTTACCTTAGGTTGTTAGCTCAACTATCTTGATACACTTTCATTCGACTGTCATTCACTAGTCCTCTAAGATTCTTCCATGCAAGTTCTTTCAATTGCATAACACCTCCATTTGTGATAGCCTCTACCTGATACGTCCCTAACCACTGCATTTTGAACTTACCATGGTGTTATAGATACCTATTGTCATAGAGAAAAACTAGATCTCATTCCTTAAATATTTTCTTCTTTATGTGCCTATCATGCCAAGCTTTGTCCTTTTATTTTTGTACTTCCTGGCGAAATCCTGCTAAAGCCCTTTCTTCTTCCATCTCCATCAACCGAGCCAATCTTTCCTGTGCAACACCTTATTCTTTCATGTTGGTGATTTTTGTAATGCGCAGACTGTAAATGTGTTGAACCTGCACATAATAGATCTAGCTAGAAAATACTACACACATTTGTAGAGAGAAATTGAGAAAGAAGAAGCAAGATAGAAAGAATGGAAGAATTCTGATTAACCGTATTCCACACTCAGAGTGAATAATTTACAATATATATAGAATAAATGAGTAACTAATGAGCCATAGTGGTGGTCTAGATTGATCTGGACACACACTAGCAGTTACAAGAGTAAACTGCCACCTGGTCTAGTCTCGCAGGCAGTTACGGGAGTGAACTACCACCTAGTTGAGTTAACTAGTCAACTAGTCTTCAATTAAGTGACTGAAAAAAGAGTAGTGAGTTGGTGATGATCCCAATGTTGCATGGTGACAAAACCAATGCAACATCTAAACTTAACTCAACTAGTCAAACTGAAGTGTCAACTGAAAGAGAATATTCTCCATGTGGAATATTCTCCCCTAAAATATAGGAGACTATATAATGACTAATTATGACTAATAAACAAGGAATAACCTTAGGAAAAATAAATCCTATGTGTGTGTGAAGTAACTCTAACACCCCCCCTGAACGTCACTATGGTGAAAATAAAGAATGGGTCCTAGCTACGAGGCCATGTTAGGTACCCAAAAACAAAAGATACACTGAACTAAACGACGAAAGAGAGAAAACCTCATGGGAACAAAACCCCCCCTCAAATTACAATGCATAAAATAAAAAATGATAAGGAAAAAAAGGCAGTTGCTAAGCAACCATGTCCTTCACTCCAAGAAGACCTCAAAACTGTGCAAGTTTGTGCTCTTTGAAGATTTTGTTGAAGATGTAGATGTCTGCACGGATCTAATGAAGTATATGAATCATTGATATTTTCACACATATCCACTTTATCTTCTTGTAATGAATAATATCCAAATAAATTTTCATTGAAATTTTCAAAATTATGCGGCCGTTTCTAGAAAAACGCTAAAATTTTGTTGATTTTGAAACGATCATAACTTCACTTTCCGGACTCTGTTTTGGACGATTTTGTTTTTGAAATTGGATATTTTTCTGAAATGAATTCAAATATCCAACTTTTTTTATGAAAATAGTGCTCATAGAATATCATAATTGAGTCTGATGTGCGTGGCTCCATTTTTTACTCCTGAGATGCATGCATGGTGCATGCAAAAGTGTCTGCATGCAAAAGTGTCCTAGTCATGTGTTTCATTTTTTCCTTCGGGACCATTTAGGGAAAGTGTCCTTGAATTATCCAAGTAAATAAGCTACAACAAAAAACACCTAAAGAACTATGAGTTGGTTCAATAAGCAATATGCTCCATTAGATTCATCTCCATGTGACTGTTTCCAATAGCACCCTTCTCCATGAGTCCTTGGACATGAAAATGTGCATAAGAAACTATAATGGATGAGGCCATTTCCACAGGTGTTAATTTTTAAAGCATGAAATTTTGATCCAGGGGTTAAATAACAAGATATCACACATTCAACCTTAGTGAATACTCAAGGATGATGTCCCCAATGAAGCTCAATTTTTGTAATTGATGGAATACTATTTTGAGTGTTGGTTTTCATTTTTTACCCCTTGGACCATTTAGGGTAAGTGTGTATGAAATGTCTAGGAAAGTAATATACAAATTGAAATGAATCGACACTATGAGTCAATTCAACAAGTAGTTTTCTCCATTGTAATGATCTTCATGGAATAATGCCAATGATGCCCTTCTCCATGAGTCCTTGGCCACATAATCATGTATATTAAACGATTTTGGAGGATGTTATTTCCACATGTGTTAAAGAACCAATTTTTTCTATGGTGTTTCTTGGGCCCTATGGTTAATTAGAAATTCCATTACGTTATAGGGAAAGTTAATATCCACCTCCAAGTTTTATATAAAATCAAGTTCTCTTATGAAGGACTCGAGGTACCTTTCCAGACAAAACCTTAGAGGAATATAAGAACACTTGAGATTAACAAAACAAAAGCATGGGGATTTTTTGATAGGGCTTATTAAAGAAACCCTAATACATGCACGGTTATGGGTGCACTTTGTTTTTTTTATTCAAGAAACATTTCTTTTGAGGCTACTTTGTTTGGAGGTACTAACAATTGCGATAAAATGAAAGAACTTGAAACATTGATAAGAATTACAGTTGAAAGAAATATTGATTAATTATAGGTTGTTTCTTACTCAAATTTGGTTATAGATTAGATGTTGGCAAACCATGGAATAAAAAATATTTGTTTCCATCCAATTTATAACCAAATAAAGTTGTTGGAGGGAATATTCTCTCAAATATCTTATTATCACATCTATAAGGAGAAAAAAAGCTTAGTCAATGCCCTATCAAATATATCTTTGGAGATATAGCATACTACGATCAACATGGTAGAGTAAAGGGAAGGGAAAATCCCTACCCCATGTCTCCAAATATTTAATTCAATGAGCTCTATCCATTTTCGATAATGGATTTAATTTTCTTATTTGTTTTAAACAATTTTGATACTTTTGCTTTTTGTATATCAGAGGCTACAATGGATAATTTTATTATGGTTTTCAATGTGAAATGTTGAAAATGTAGCACCTATCTAGGCTTTTTTTAATTATGATGTAATATGTTTAGGAACAACTTATTTTAAGATACTATATTTCAAACTCATTCAATTATATTGGAAGAATATCAAAAGCTATTCTTGTTAATTTTTTCTTTCATGTCATAGTGCACTTTATGAGTGTAATTTTACCATTTTTATTTAAACATAAAAATGTTATGGATTTTTCGTGTGTGTGTGTGTGTGTGAAAGAATTATACTTCTTGCATATATTGTATGGAATAAGGAAATTATGTGGATGGATTGATGGATGAATAAATTCTAGTGGCTTACTCCCAAATCCCTTTAGAAGACATGCATATTTTTTCTACACAAGAAGAGCTAGTCTATTCTTGGAAGATTGAAAGGGATGAATCAAGCATGGATATAGTTTATTGAGATATGTTAGTACTTCCTTCCTTAATTGTTGAGTGAGCCTGCATCTGCTACTATAGTCCCTTTCCATTGTGATGTGACCTAAAATGGGTTTATTTAGATCTTGATTAAGGTCAAGGGGAAACTTCCAAACCTTATAGCACTAGCAGAAGCATTCATATGGATAGCTTCAAAACTTAAAGATCCATATTGATGCATGAATTGGGTTTTTTCATTTCTAGATGAGGGATATGTTAGAATGTGTTTTAATGTTTTCTATTGTATTGATGTAATCTTGTAACTAGTGTTATAATGATGATCATTATAATATCATTTGTGGGGAACTTATACATGTAACTAAGCTTCCCTAGACTTTAGTAACATTGCACATGTGCACACGAAGGTAGTTTTGGGGAGTTATTTACCTAGTGACCAACCCCTCATGTAATGGTGACCTACACTACTAGGCCCTTTTTATCCACCACTTCTCCCTTATCTCTTAATGAGCTTATTGCTTACCTTTATGGTTTGGTGTTTCTTGTTAGAAAAAAGGAGGATCACATAGCAATAATATAAAACAGATGCAGAAATAAAACACAAGAGATACACAATACAATAGAGACACAGATATAAATGTTTCACCCAATATGGGCTACATCCACCAAAGAAATGATCTATCCATATTCAAGAATATGGAACTCATACTGTTGTGATGATACCATATTCATACCTATCAACTTATGGTAATAGAAGTAATTTCTGGGATTTACTTGTGTTTCTACATATGAGATACAAGGAGCTTTCTACACATATGATGTAAGATTATTTCCATTCACCTATATGTGCTAATGTGAATGCCCCTTTAATCCATATTCATTGCACTCATCTGGTACATACATCAGACAATAGGAGTAAATAAGGCTATACAGGTAATACTACTCCATGCTATTGGTTCATATGTGTTGGAACATGGGCAGACCTGGGGTTCAACGCTACAACAACACACCAACAAAACCCTAACTACCGTCGCTCTCACCCAAGGTATAGGCAGAGGTGGTTGCAAGACTCCACTGTATCCAACATTAGCTGGGACACAGATCTATGATTATAACCCCTTAACAGATCACTTAGCAGTGATATTTAATCAATATCTTGCCTTAGTTTATAGTGCAGTTAAACCCTAATAATAAATCAGTGCAACATTCCCCTAGATCCAGTAGATTCAAGCACTACGCATACTAACATAGATCAGATCTAGTACTCATTCACATTATTCAACACTAAGCTACCATACTATATTCATTCATCATCTAACATCGCACTAAGAATTTAATCATATAACCAAGATAACAACCATAAAGCACAAAGCATTCACAACACATAGACAAAGAACAACCAAAGAACTTAGCAATCACGACATAGGATATACATGGTTCATCCACACCCTGGGGCTACGTCCACCAACTCTTTGTCTTCTTTATTATCTTTAGTCAATCAACTACATGCACAGAGCCTTCATATCTTACTCTCAAGAGGACAGGAGATCTGTGCACCTCACTAGATCCTCCCTCCTTGAGTTATAGCACAAATCCTTCCACAATCTCTTACAATCACTTGCACTTAGGTCTGCAAGCCTCACATAGTATGCACAAAGAAATTATGGTTACCCCTCGCACTTAGCAATTAACACTTAGCACTTAGCACTTAGCACACCTTACAACCCTTCAATCGCATATATCGAACTACTTCCTACATCACCTATATTTCTATTTATACATTACAAAATAGGCCTAGACATGGGTAAACCCATGGGCCAACATTCCCATACCCGTTACATAAGCTCAAAAACCCAAAAGTCCTTAAAAAGGGGCCAAGATCCCACATTCTCTGCTTCGTCTTTCTCTCTACCTTCGACAACCTGTCGAAGTCCCAAAATGGTCAAAAATGACCAAGGATCCTCAAAACTTGGTCGAGGGCCAACATGCCCCCAACACTCACCAGTGACTTATCTCGAGTCACTTTTCTCTGTGTATCTCTGCTTCAAAAGCCTTGAGCTTAGCTCAAGCTACTTCAACCTGTTTCTTTTCCATGGCCTCCTTCTCAGTGAACTCTTAGATAACAACTTCGTTGATAGGTCCCTCTAAATGATGTTCAACTGCAGTGACGACTTGCTTCAGTTCTTCTCCTCGGCCTTCGATCTCTGTAAATAATTGGTAAGCCTCGTATTATATAGGTGGGAGCTTCTAAGTCACTTCCATGACTTTCCTCTGAATGGTGTGGACCTGTTGTTGAGAAGTGCGTTGTTCTTGGGATCACTTCATCTTTTCAATAGCTACCAAGAGCTTCAACTGTGCCTGTATTGTTTCTTCTTGTTGCTTTGCCTCCTGGAACTGTGACTCTAGTGCCTTCAACCCTGGATTCTCAGTGAATCACTCATAAGTCTAGGCACTGTGATCCCTTAGTTGTTTCCATTCCATGGAAGGGCCTTTATTCTCTCAACGACGCTATTTTATTTGGACATACATGCTCATGGTTAAATATCTCGGGTTTGAAGAGTAACTACTCAATCTGACGGGATGGATGGTGATAGCTCAATGATCACTATGTGAAATCAACTAATCTGCGAGCTTAGATAATCATGGTTGGAAAAAGTGTTCTTGGTGCAAGGATCGATGGAATAAGTAGATAACTATGCAATATATCTCTCAATGGGAAAGAAGCCTTCATTAATTCAATTTTGTCCATTACGACACGATCCCAACGGTCTAATGGTGAGCTTTTTGACCATAAATGTCGTTCTAACTATTCGGGGTGGTTATACAGTCTCCAACGGCTATATTTCTTCACCATGGAGAAGTGCCATGTGGTGTTGTTCTGATATCCCGACGAAGTTCCAGTTTTGAAAATTTTCCTTCTGCGAAGTTTCCTCTGGAACCTTTTGTAACTTTTCGATCTTTGATCTCTTCTTACTTAGTTTTCTAGATTTCTTTCCAGTGAGCTTCATCTCAGTATTCCTCTTTCCATTATGATTCTTATCTCCTCTTGGCATAGTAACTTCGCATTGTTGAGATTCTTTTTTAGGATTCAGGGGAAATACTTCTTCTTTATCTGGGGTAGGTGCTTTAGTCTTTTGTGAGTCTTCTTGTGTTCTTCCAATTTCGACATCCAAGTTTCTGGTTTTAAATATCTTCGATCTATTCTTTTGCTCTTCAATCAAGTGTGTGATCCTCTTAGTCATAAAATCTTTCAATTCTTTCTTCTTCTACTCGAAGACTTCTTCTTCTTTCCTTCTAGCCTGATCCCTTTCAATCCAAGGTTTTCCTAGTAATATAAAAAATGGGGTGTTGTTCTCAATAAATTCAACAACCTCAAAATTTTCTTTTGTCGAAATTCCATGAGCACTCATAGATATCTGGGTGAGCTTTCCACGTAGGTTTATCAGCTTTCCTCCAAATAATCTTATTCCTCCCATTGAACGAATCATAGCAGGGTTTCCTAAAGTTTCCCAAGTTCTTTCTGTCATAATATTCACCTGTGTTTCTACATCCAGAACAAAGTCAATGTCAAAGTCTCCTATTCTTGCTTTTATGCACTCTTTTTCTTTGAAGATCTCTAATAAGTTGATATTTTAGTGGTCATTCAGGGTTTCTTTTATTTGCAGCAATACAGTCTTTGATTCTTTCTGGGGTTCTACCATGGTCTTAGTTGCTTGACATTTCTCCTGGTCTTCTTGTCTCATATTCATTCTTTCAAGCCTAGAAATCATTCTAGGGAAATCTAAAACTTCATGGTCCATATATTTACAACAAAGACAACTTGGTCTTCTACCAGGGCATTCCTTAGCTAGATGTCCTGGTCTTCTGCAACTATAACAAAGGGTTAATCCTCATTTTCTTTTAAATTATCCCCATCTTTTCATGTACTGCACACTAGGATCATAGTAGCTAACCTGCAAAAAATTCTTTCTAGGATCCTGTATCCATTGGTTAGTCCAAACATTCTTTAAATGCTTAGGAATAACATATCGTTCATTATTTCTATCAGATCTACTCATATCAAACCTTCTTTCATCTAACTGTGCCCTAGTTTTCAAACTAGGATAACATTTATCAAACATACTTAGATCCATACTCTTGAAACAGAAAGTTCCACTAATCTTACCTTCAGCAAAGTACAAACCTTCCAGATCTAAAACTTTTCACTATTCTTACCTTTATTAGAGCAAAAAGCTTCGAGATCTTAGCTCTTTTCTTCAGATCTAACTCTTCTTCTTAGCACAGAGCTTCTTCTTCCTCAATTCCCAACAATCACAGTCTCAGTCTTGACAACAAAACCATTTGTTGGCACAGGGGCAAAACTGGGGTTCAATGCTACAACAATGCACCAAAAAAACCCTAACTATCGGCCCTTTCGGCAACACCTAGGAAGCAGATGAAGTCTCACCTGAGGTAGAGGCACGGGTGGTTGCAGGACTCAAGTGTATGCAACCTTAGTTGGGACACAGATATGTGATTATAACACCTTAACAGAGCACTTAGCAATTATAGTTCATCAATATTCTGCCTTAGTTTACAACGCAGTTAAACCCTAATAATAAATCAGTGCAACATCCCCCTAGATCCAATAGATTCAAACACTAAGCATACTAACATATATTAGATCTATCATTCATTCACATTATTCAGCACTAAGCTACCATATTATATTCATTCATCATCTAACAACGCACTAAACATTTAATCATATAACCAAGATAGCAACCATATATCACAAAGAATTCACAACACAGACAAAGAACAACAAAAAAAAACTTAAAAATCACATATAAGTGCTTCACCCCACCCTAGAGCTATGTCCAATTTAAGCTTTTGTAATGTGTCCCTCACATGAATGGAGTGTCCAATTATTTTAATATAAACCATGACCCTCTTTTCTAATATAATTTAAGCTTTTATGTGTCTCTCACGTATCTTAATTTAAATCATTTTAAAATAAATTAAAATTATAACAAAAAATAATTTAGAGATCATTTCTACGAGATTCTAAATTCCTGCTAAATTTAGAGATCATTTCTACCGGAATTTATCAAAGCTATTTATCCCACTCCAAAATTTACGTATATTTTATAACATTCAATTCGAACTAGGCATCATCCAAGCATGTGGGAGATATTTGCAGCCGTCCAATCACAATTGGGAAAGTTTTTAGAGTCCCATCCACTGGTAACGGGCGAGTGGTGGCAGTCGAGCAGCGTGGTCGAAGTTACTCCTTTCAACAAAATCACTCACCCCAAACTTTTACTCTGCAAATAAATAAAGTCTCTGCGTCTCCCACTACACTGATCGGTGTCTCCATTTAACGCAACGATGGCGCAGTCCGTTCTCGCCTCCGCAGGTGTTAGCAGCTGTGTAGCAGGCATCACAGGGTTCAACCAGAGGCCTCTGCCGTCCCCGCCTGCGTTGCCCGTCGCCAGAGGCCTTAGGATTCGGCCGCCAAATGCCGCTCAAATATCCTGGTCACCGTTGACCGAGCTACCGAGCGCCAATGCCGCGGGGCTGAACGCCCGCATTGCAAGGACGGTGGCGTTGTTCCGGCCCAAAGAAAAGGCAGCCGCCCCGCCCAAGAAGGGGAGAACAGGTCGAGTGGCATTGCCTGAGGAGAAGCCCAAGGTCGAGGACGGCATCTTCGGGACCTCCGGAGGGATCGGTTTCACCAAGGCCAACGAGTTGTTCGTGGGTCGTGTCGCCATGATTGGCTTCGCTGTAAGCAGCCCAATGTCAATCGGTTTATCTACTTATTTAGTTAGATTTGTCACAAGGCAGATTTAAACGGCGTTTGTTTGCTTCTTTGTTGATGGGTTTTGCAGGCTTCGCTGCTTGGGGAAGCGATAACAGGGAAAGGAATTCTGTCGCAGCTAAACTTGGAGACGGGAATCCCTATATACGAGGCAGAACCTCTGCTGCTCTTCTTTATTCTCTTCACGCTGCTGGGAGCCATCGGAGCGTTAGGCGACAGAGGGAAGTTTGTGGACGATCCGACTCCCACTACGGGCCTCGAGAAGGCCGTTATACCGCCTGGGAAGGGCTTCAGATCCGCTGTTGGCCTCAACGAAAGTGGTACTGCAATAATTTCTGATCCGTTCATTCTTTCTTTAACGTTTGCTGGGTCAATTTGTGTTTATATGATTTTCTCGTTTTATAATTTGTGCAGGGCCTCTGTTCGGGTTTACGAAATCGAACGAGCTGTTCGTGGGAAGGCTGGCTCAGCTGGGAATCGCCTTCTCCATTATCGGGGAGATCATAACGGGGAAGGGAGCGCTGGCGCAGCTCAACATTGAGACGGGAGTCCCTGTAAGCGAGATTGAACCGCTGGTGTTGTTCAACGTTGCATTCTTCTTGTTTGCGGCATTGAATCCCGGCAACGGTAAATTTGTCACGGACGAAGAAGAAGAATAAGAAGATCGATCAAAGATAATGTTGCAAGGATTCTAATATTTTTTTAGATTTTCTTTTGCTGTAAAGATGTCTGGTAGGACGATCCATACCACACAATCAATTTTCTTATCTTTAAAACCAATAACTGTACATTCTGCGAAAATGAAGATAAAGTGCGCTAACGAGTTATCTGTCATCAGCGCTATACTCGTGCAAAGGTACATAATTTGTTGTGTTATGTACGCGTAAATCTCCACGATTATGTCATTCCCATGGCTTGAAATTTTGCATTCATATTTGACCTAATTTGAGTTTGTGGGAAAACAATTAAATTTTTCAAAATACAAACATTTTAATTTGAACGTAATTTGTTGTGTTATGTATGTGGAAATCTCCACGATTATGTCATTCCGATGGTTTGAAATTTTGCATTCATTCTCTTTAAATTGTTTTATCTAATATGAGGTGGTGATTTTCTTTTTTAATCTAGAATTTTATATAATGTTATTTTGAATTATAATAATCCAAAAGAAATGTATTTTAAATTATCTGTAGAAGGATCACATTTTTCAAAATATAAAATTTTTTAAGTTTTTTTTTTAATTTAAAAGAGTTTTTATTTTAGGGGATTGATCCCTCTTCATCATAATAAATTTTGAATTAAAAATAAATTTATCTTCTTTCTATATATAATATTTTTTTATTTATAATTATTTTATTATAAAGTTGATATTAAAATATTTTATTTATAATTTATATTGAAATATTTATTTTGTATTATTAATATATTTTTAAATGTTATATATCAACTTTATACTTATCACATAAATAATTTTACATCCTTTTCATATTATTTTGACCTAACAATAATATATAAATTAAAAATTTTGTATTTTTTTTTAAATAATACGGTTTTCATTCTCTTCCTTCCTAAAGGGTGAGATATTAAGTTAGATGATAATTTTATGAGAGTAAATTTAAATTTTAGATAATTGAATACAAATTTATTGTAGAAAGCATGGTAACATATTTAACACAGTGTAAACTCGTAAGTGTTGAATCTTATTTTGAAACTCTAAGGAAATGAAAAGATTTAAAAAATGTTGAGTGAAGAGTATGTTGTTTTCTTTTTCTAGGCTTATAATGGAATTGAAGTGGAGTCCTAGATTGGTTTTATGTTTATAATGGAATTGAAGTGGAGTCCTAGATTGGTTTTATGTTTATAATGGAATTGAAGTGGAGTTCTAGGTTGGATGGAAGTTTATATCAGGCTATAAAGTGGAGTTTTATGTGATAATGACATTAATTGGAGGCAGATCTTTGTGATGGAGCCTTGTAAGTGAAGTTAGATGAGTGGAAACTTAGTCATTTTTGGATTGAATAGAATCCCTTATTATATACTAAATATATTACATTAAGGTATAGTTTTGTGATTTAAATATGGTAAAGTTCTTTTTGGTTGAAAAGGTAAATTTCTTAATCTTGTAGTGAGTGAAGTGTCTATTTAATGTAAAATTAGAGGTTTTTTTTAACTCTAAGTCCTCACTCTCATACATGTTCAAAGTATGTTTAAATCTATATAAGGTGGAATATGTAAAATAGGAGGAGTCTTATAGGTCACAAAATATTTTGTAAAGTAGGAATAGTCCTTAGGTGATGATAAAGTTTAGGTGATTATGAAGTTTATAAATCAAGTGGAGTTTTGTAAGTGAAGAAAGAGTCAATAAAATAATAAAGGTCTATAAAGAGGGAATATTCATGTAGGGAGAGACAAAGACTATCAAGAAAATGGATTCTTATAGGTGAAGGTTGAACTCATGAAATAGGTAGATTCTATGAAGGGGTGAAGAGAATGCTTGTGAATCAGGTTGAATCCATAAATAAGGTGGAATCTTATAGGTGACTATGAAGTTCCCTCCTCATAGATTTGTTTATGAGGAGGGAAAATTATTATAGCTAAAGAAGGAAAAGTCTTTTAATTCTTCGGGAAGCATAAATATATTCCATGAGTTAGTATGTCATGAGTTAGTAGAGTGGGAATTTCTAGAAATTTGTCTATGTTTACTATGAAATTGATTAACGTAGAGTAAATAATCTAGAGCAAAGTAAAATTTTAGGACACTTCCTTGTTTTCATCCTACCGCTGAATAATGTGCATTGATAGAAATTTTTTTGTAGTAGAAATGGATAAGAATACGCTAAGACAGTAGTGTATTCAGAAACACAATGTTGTTTGTGAGTGTCCAAATATGGGAAAATTATTACTATTCTGAAATTTATTGAGGAGTAGAAGATAAAACAAAAAATAAAGTTAAAGAAGTAGAAAGGAGAATAAAAGTAAGAACCTTTCTTCAAAAGGTCCATAAGAAAATTGTTTTATAAATATATGTCTCTCACTCTCACACACACATATATAAACTCATATTGACATGATAGTTTAGATGCATTCTTGGAGTTGTTCTTAAAAGAAAAATATTGACATAATTATTTCCAATTCAACCTAGAACCAAAAAGAAAGACAAATTGCACATTTTATGAGGAATGATAGTGAAAATATAAAAGTGGTGCATAGTGAGATGAACATTTATTAGTAGGGATTGGGCATGGAGTAGATTACAACATAGAAACTAGTTCATGGTTTTCCTTTTTTAATTTTAAATAATTTATCCAAGAATTCAAAATTCACTATTCCTTAGGAAAGTTAGAGCAATTTATTATCGGAAAAGATACTCATTACAATAGATTCAGAAAAACTACTCTTGGCAAGATGAATCCTCCATGGGATTTTGAATGAATATTTAGTTCATATATTCTCCAATCATTAAAGATTAGGAGATATGGAAAATTGGCTTCTAACACCCCAGTGTGAATAATGTATATCAATTGCAAAAATTTGCTATTTTGTAGAGAGTGTAAAATCATTGTGAGCATTGTTTTAATTCATCTTAAATTTGGTGAGAAGATGATTGGAAAGATAACATGTTTTTATCAATTCTCATTAGACCAACATTACTAATTTTATGGAAACTAGATAAAAGTAGAATTTTTAGGCTTGATTTGTAAAGTGAATTTAAAACATGGACTTTTCAAATGATGTCATAAGTGGTTCCCTATTTTTGTCAGCAATGGGGTTATGGAGAGTGTTTGTATACCACTTACTACTTTGTTGAAGAGAAAGTGGGGATGAATCTTGGATTGATCATGTGAGCTTTTAGAGGTATGTGGGAAGAATCCAATGAACATATTGCTACTAGAAGACCATTATGAAAACAATAAAAGGGGTCTTCTTCACTCAAGAATGATTCATGTATTTGGTTTCATTCACACTATTGAAAATATGGTTTATGCTTAACAAATTCCTATCCCAAGTTCAAGTATTTTATGCCATCATCATTTGTGAATGTTAATGCATCATTGCGCGCAATGAATTAGAAATGGTTATGTTTCTAGGTCCCAGGATAAGAAGCATGATGCAGTGCAAACTAATAATATAATATCATCATATGATGTGGAAGTACTTGCATGTATTTCAAATGTACATAAAATGTTAACACTGAGTAAATTGTTGGGTTGAAAACAACAATCTACAAAGGTAAACTACAAACCAAATTTAAGACTGGAAACTAGCCTTTCCAATCTAGAGAGGGCTCTCACTAAGACTTGATCTCTGATAGACAGATTGCTTTAAAATGATGGCTACATTTAGAATTTTGAGATATTTTTTCAGGGTTTCTTGACAAAAGATAGTATTACTAGGGCTACGGAGTCAACCCTTGAAAACAAAAAAAAACAATTCTTTGTAGATAGAACTCCTCAGAGGAACAAAGGATAAATAAGGTGATGGAATTCAATGTTTAATTTGATCATGTAGGGTGAAAGAAGAAAAGAAACACACAACATGATTAGAGAACCACAAAGGATGAATTCTGACCTTAGTTGAGAAGATAGACATAATTTAAATCAGTTAAGTCTAGAACACCATTAGATGAATTCTAGACTTTCAATTTACCAATTTAAAGAGAAGAAAAGTGCAGATGAAAATAAGTACACAAGGAATACATACAAATAAGAGTACAATCTTTAGATTACCACCATTAGAATCCTTTTCTTAAGGAATTCAACACTTATGAATTTGTATTTCTTTAGATTCAGAAAATTACATTGAGGATCAAAATGTCTATACTTTTGCCTGCGTGCCCCCTTTACATCAAAATAGTCCATATATATAGAAAAATAAATCTACACTTAGTTTTTAGGAGTCAAACTACTATCTCCTAAAGTTATGGATCTGGTTGCTTAAAAAAGAGAACAACAACCTCTACAAAATTTACCAAAAATAGGAAAGCCAATTTGCTAACCATAACCTATCCGGAATGATATTTACAATCATAAATTCTTAATAAAATTTCAACCATATGGTTGTGATGAATCATCATGTGTATCGCTGGACAAAAATATCACCTTTGCGAAGTAAACTTTGGATTCTGCTGTGCAAATATTAGTTGTGAAATCTGTGCAGCGATTTCATGCAGCGGATCTTCATGCTGAGGTTACTTGCACGAATCTAGTTGGAAGCAAAGAATGGGATCATTCAGTTTGTCCAGAGCTTCCTTATCCAATCTCACTTGTAGTCGTAAGGCCCTGTTTACCTTTATTAATGACAAATTTTGTCTCTTTAAAGTCCTCAGCTATCTCAACAAAGTCACATTTCTTTTCAATTTTGATTGAGTGTCAAAGAGAGTTTCACATGCATCGTTAATAGTTGGTCTGCATTTCTTGTAATGTTTCATTATTCATTCCTCTGGTATTCTTTTTTCCTCCCTGAACTTAATGATCTCATATTGATCTTCTCTTAGCTTATTTTTCAACCATTGTATATTCTTCTCTCCTTTTGTTGTTGAGCTAGGAGATATCTTACCTTCCTTACTCTGTGATGCTTGTGTTTAAGGAATTCTTTCTGTTAGCTTCCTCCTCAATTCTCTATTCTCCTGATACAATTGGGCTATAACATGTTGAGATTTCTTTAGTTGTTGTTTCACCTCCTTGATATATACATCTTCCTCACCTAGTTCCAATTTAATTTCATCAATCTCCTGGGTTTCACATTCAACAAACTCTATCTGAATTGTGGGTATAGGAAACCTCCTGGTAGAGGACCTAGAGCACGGTTTACTAGGAGATTGTGTCTCCTCAGTTTCATCAGCGAATCTTAGTTTACTTATTTTCTTCGAGTTTAGATGAATGAGTGACGAGTCTTCAACTTCTCTTCCTTTTCCCCTTTCTTCAACACCTCCTCCTCTTTCCTCTGAACTATGAAATGTTGATTTCTTAGCAGATAAGGAAATATCTCCTTTACAGTCCCTGGGAATCTTTGTTGAAATCAAGAAAGAATCCTAGTCCCTGTTTAAATTTCTGAGCTCCTCAACCACCAACATATTAATCAAGGAAAAATGTAATAGGTTATTATTTGGTTGTCCAGCTTTGGCTTGAACACTGTCTACCATCTTTCCCAAGATTCTACATAGGAATAAAGGTAAGTTTAAAGGACTTCTCCTTGTGAAATGCATCAAAATCCTGATGTGGTATTGATGTACCTTGTCAAATATTCCCTCACAAATAAAGTACTTATGGATTATACTCAAAAGTTTCTCAAAAGGTTCCAAAAGATAGTCACTCAGAATGTTGGCTCCAATATTCCAATTTCTGTATTCAGGTTAGATAAAATCAATATAACATGAAGTATCTAATGGCATACCTTTCAACCATTTTTCTCCCTGCATAAGAATATCATCATAGCTTATATGGTTTCCTATGACACTTGAAAAGTGATCCCTGCAATAGTTGCACTAACACCCATAAATTTAAGGGCGGGTTGCTTGGTTAGTTGCACATTATACCCTTGAAATTTTTCACATAATATTGTGCATATGGATTTTTCAAAGGACACTCTGATTGTTGGGTCTGTGTTCACGAACTTTAAATGATGTGGTTCAAACCTCGTGACTTTCCTTCTTCTTCTATTCTTTCTTTTTCTTTGAGGAAGTGTCATGATGCTGACATATGTCAATTTCACGTGTGCAAAAATAGATTGTAATAGCCTCTACATAGAAAAAAAAAAGAGAAAAGTAACCACTAACAACAAACGAGAGCATTGTCCTCTCCGTAGAAAAAAAAGAGAAAAGTAACCTTTGACAACAAACGAGAGCATTGACCTCTCCGCATCGAATGAAAATAGTGACTTTTGCACGGTGCGTGAGAAAAGGTAGCAACAAGAAACTTTGCACAACAAATAAATCAGCAGCAAAAAATTCAACGCAACGGAAAACTCGACGCAGTAGTAAACAACAATGGAAAAATTTGGCACAGGGAAAAACTAGTGCAGCAATAAACAACAACGAAAAATCGGCACAACGAAAAACTTGGCACAATAATAAACAACAACAGAAACTCAACACAACGATGAAAAACTTGGCACAAGAGTAGGTAATAAGAATTTAGCTCAAAATAAAGAAGGGTGACTGTGTGAAAAACAAACTCATTCCAGAAGCTAATTTGCAATGGGCTCCAAGGAAATACTTTGAAAATGACTGAAAGCAATGGAGAATACACAAAAAAAAATAGAGTAATAGATTTACGTAGCGACTTTAAGCATATAGTAATTATGTAGCAAAGGGCTTCAGAGTTGGATGGAAAGGCTACGGATGATGCACAAGTATTGAAGGTGATGGAGAAACATTGAAGGTAACAAATATTTATGCTTGAATGGATAAGGAATGAAATTACGAAAAGGGACCGAAAATCCATAACGACAACATGTTTTAAAGAAAGTTAAAGATTTATGCACTGAACTTGTGCAGCGGGTACACCTTTGAAGTTTGCAATGGTACAAAATATATGGAATTCCATGATGGTTCCCTTTTCTAACCTCATGATTAGGTAATGATGAACCATAATATATTTTGACATGAAATTCATCCTAACCACTTGATTCGACCTTGGTACATAATTTCCCACTTTTTCAACATGACTCGAGACTTAGGAAAGTAGACCTTTACAACTTGAACATGACAAACATTACACTCTTTTTACCAACTTATGGACAAACCCTTTACTTGAAAATTTCAAACCATTCTTTATTTGGTCATTGACCTCATAAGCTTTGACACACGAACTATGAATCATCAAGGAAAGTCTTGATTTTTTCCAAGATCAAGGCATGACTTTGAATTTTTCTTTGGACAAACCTCTAACTCTAGCTACAAAAATTACAGTGCTAATAGCTAGCTCCAATGAGGATGTTATCCTCTAAGTGAGGTAGAAAAGAAAAATAGACCAAGTATCTGACCATTGGGATTTATTTTACTCAAAGATTCTAAACGAACAAACAAACTTATTTACAAGACTCTCTTGACACAACTTTGAATAAACTCATCATATACTTAGGGATTTCACTTAGGGATTCAATTTTTTGTTGATTACTGAGTTGGAATGCTTCATATGAGAATAAAATGGTTATTTAAAATGACATGAAGAGATTGAATTTTTTTTAAGCAAGATGGTGTTTGAGAAACCTATCATTCACATGTCCTCCACCGATGAGATCTCCATTAAGCTCCTGCAGAAAATAGGCATTGTTCCCATGGTATACAACAATCTTGAATGGTCCCATCAAAAGATGATCAAACTTCCCATGTTTCCCTATGTCTTCAATCCTTGCATCCCACTTCAATACCAAATCATCTACTTTGAAATCATCTCCCTTAGTATGCATTTCAAAATCTCTTTTCATTTTATCTTGGTGAAGTTGTGAGTTGTTGAAGACCTTTTCTCTCATTTGCTGCACATGGATTAATTGGTTTATCCTCCTTAGAGCATCCTTTTTTTCAGCATCATGTTCTTGCATCAATCTCATAACTGGCATTCCTAATAAGGTAGGAAAAAATGTCTTTATACCATATACAATGTGAAAAGGTGATGTAGAAATAGACCTTTTAGTGGTGATCCTATCAGCCCATAATGAAAAGATAATATTTTTGTGCCAATCTTTCTTATTTTCCTGCAAAATCTTCTTAATAATCATGTTCAAGATTTTGTTGGATGACTCATCCAAACCATTACCCTATGGGTAATAAGTTGTGGAATGACCAAGAGTTTTATTAAAATCACTGCAATCTTTCTCCATTATTTTGGACTTGAATGATGCTACAGTGTTAGTAATGATCTTGACTTGACAACCAAGTCTAGACAAAATATTATTTTCTAAAAATTGAGTGATAATAATATCAGTAGCTTACCTTGTGGGGATTGATTCAATCCATTTGGTGTAGTATGTGGTTATCAGTATCCACCTATGCTAAGATAAGGATGGAGGACGAATTTATCCTATAAAATCAAGGCCCCATTGCATGAATGCTTCTTCAAAAGAGATAGGATTTAAAGGTAAAGGCTGCAACTTTCTTTTTCCATCAAAAAATTGGCATTCATGGAAGCTAGAAACTTCCTTGTATACATCAGAAAAAATACTAGGCCAATAGAACCATGCCCTCAGTATTTTGTGTGCAGTGGTATTCCAATAATGATGCCCCCCACAGTCACCTTTGTGAAACTCTTTGATATATCTTTTCACTCCTTCCTCCAGCAAACAATTTAACAAGATCCCACTTGGATCTTTCCAATACAAAGAATGGTCCAGAATGCAGAACTTTATTGCTTTCAACTTCAAAAATATGGATTTGGTTTTGTTTAACTTAGGAGGAGCTTGTAAATTTTGTAGTACGTAAATGATATCAGCGTACCAAGGAGAATCAATGAATGTTTTGGATATATGTGGGATTGTTTCTTCTTCTAAATTTGTCGATAAGTCAACAATGAAATTGATTCCCAAGACATCACAATTGGACCACACCATCAACTTTGCAAGCCCATGACTTTTAATCATATTTTTAGGTTTGATCTCAAGGCCATACTCCAACATCACATCTATCCATTTTCCCCTTCCCCCTTCAGGATGAGGCTGGGTCAAAATATCTTTTACATAATTGCTAGGCACATAAGCAATGACATGGGAATGAAATATATAAGTTCTAAATTCCTTAAGGGAATTCACCAAGGCATATGCTTGTTCTTCCATTATGGCATACCTTAGTGGGGATTCTCTCAATGTCCAGATATAATAGGCTATGGGCCTTTCAAAGTTATGTTCATATTTTTTCAACAAAACACTAGTAATGGTGTGTTATGAACCAAAAGAAAACAAGATAAAATATTTTGCAAAATACGGGCTGGCCAACACTGGAGATTTGGTTAGTGCCACTTTAATATATTCAAAAGACTTCCTAGATTGAGGAGTCGATTTTATTTCATTTCCTTTCATGAGCATATTTGTGATATACTTTATGATTTCAACCAAATTAGGAATAAATCTTCTCAAAAATTTTACTTTTCCTAAGAAAGACTATACCTCCTTCTTGCTCCTGGGTGTGCCAATATTTAGAATTTCTTCCACTCTATTGGGGTCTATATTTATCCCTTCCTTTGAAATGATTTGTCCAAGCAATTTCCCTTCTTTGATTCAAAAATTTTACTTTTTTGGATTCAATGAAATGCCAAACTTTCTGCATTTCTAGAAAACCCTTCTTAGATATTTGAGATGTTGATAATCAAAATCTGAAAATATAGGGATATCATCTAAGTAAATAATAGTAAACTTATCTTTCTCATCGACAAAGTCTATGTCCATGGCCCTTTGGAAATTTTCTCATGCATTCATAAGCCCAAAAGGCATTTTTGCATACATGAAGGTCCCCCAAGGTGTTGTAAAAGTTGTCTTCTCTTGGTCATTGGGATGCACCATAATCAGGTTGTATCCAGAGAAACCATCAAGAATTAATATCTTATGAGATCCAACCACCTTCTGCAGGATGTATTCCATCTTAGGAAGTGGATAATTGTCTTTGAGAGACACCCTATTTAGATTATGAAAATATACACACAACCTAATCTCACCACTTTTCTTCCTGACACGCACTAGGTTAGCCACGGACTTGGAAAATATTAAGGACACTATAATTTTGGCATCAAAAAACTTCCTAACCTCTTTTTCAATCAATGGAAACAACATAGGGTTTATTCTTCTCAACTTCTTCTTGAAGGGTTTATGATCATCCTTGATTGGAATTACATGTTGAATTACCTTAGTATCATTGACCTTTAAATATTCATAACTCCATGAAAATACATGAGGGAAATCCTTCATTAGGCTCATATACCTCTATTTAATTTTTGGACCAAGTGTTTTGGATAGTTTGACGATATTGGGATCCTTCTAAGTCCCAATGTTGCAATATTCTATGTCCTCATCATTTGAAGTGATTTTAGGATTTCTAGCCACATCGTTGTTGTCAAAAAGATTTTCCAATGGGACCAAGCCTTTGGGAGTAATGTTATTTTTGAGTTTCACTATATCGCTTCCAACAATCTGATTTTGAAAAAGGTCATCATTTTTTAACACAACTTCATCTTCATTCTCTTCACAACAACACTCATCATCAATATTTGAATTAACAAATTCATCACTCATCTGAAGGAATCTTTCTACTTGTTTGTCATCTTCAAATATTTTTTAGTATTTAATGTTTCCAGGTACTGTTGGCCTGTGATTGACCTCAATTTCGTACTTTTTATTTGGAAAAAATGGAATTTAGAAAACAGAGGCTGAAGTAGCTAAAGCATCTGCAATTTGATTTTGCCCCCTAGGAATCACTGAGAAATTGTATTTTGAAAACTCTTCAAGAAGATCAAGTACTAAATTCCTATATTCCCTCAATGTAGGATTCTTAGATTGATATATACCCTTGACCTGATTAATAACAAGCTCAGAATCTCCATGTACAACTATCCTCCTAGCACCCAATTATTTTAAAGTCTTCAATCCCAAAATCAGTGCCTCATATTTAGCCATATTACTGGTACAATCAAAAGCAAGATTGTAAGAACATAGTATTGTACCTATCTTGGGAGGGTTAATACACACACCAACTCCTGCTCCTCTTCTAGCAGCTCCATCAAAGCTCATATTCCACATCTCATCCTCTACATTGTTTTGTTGATTTGTAATTTCCTCTGTTTGATGATCAATTTTGTCTTTGATGACCATGACAATCGTTGGATCCTCCTCTTAAAATATCAAGTCATTATAGAAAATTGAGGAACCAACCTCAGTATCTACAGATTAAATGGGATGGTTGTTTGGTTGAGTTTTTCTACTTACCATGTACTTGAGCAACACTTCTTTATACAACCTCCTTTATTGGCAAAAAACAAGGATAGTAGCATATGAAATATCCATTTGCAAAGTCCCTTTCAACGTTTCATCCCAATATCAAGATAGCAACATACCAAATTTTGGGGGGATGTCAACAAACACCACATCCATGATCAAATTTTTTGATGAAATTTGAGACAATGATACAACCATATCTTTGATTAAAACAAAACATTTCACCTTCCTTGAGTCAGAAGAGAAAAGAACCTTGTAAGGTCTTGTAATATCTAGCCCTAACTCATCCAGGGCCACCTTGGGCATCAGATTATGTGATGCTCCTGAATCTAACATGGCATTATGTAAGGTCATGTCATGAATTTTAAGACTAACATAGAAAGGAGGGGCATCATCAACATTGCCACTCTCCTCCACATGTGAGCCAAACAATATAGTAGGGTGATCATCTTGTACATTCAAGGTGTCATGGGGCTTCTTCCATTTTGAACATTTTAATGATCTGATTTCTATATTCTCCATTCTTAATCATCTCATTGAATGGAACAAATTTTTTTATTTTAGCCATTTCACTTTCAAAATTAAAAGGAGATGGGGATTTTTCTACCTCTTTTATGACTGCTTCCTTTCTTGCCTCTAGTATTTTATTTGGGGGATATTCTTTGTAATTTCCTTTCTCCATTGCATCCTTTGTTGAATTATCTTTCTTAGGTTGGCTTGAAGAAGGTGCATTTATCTGAAGTTCCCTTGTAGGATTTTCCTTTAAAGGATTTGTAGGCATCTTTTTTCTTCTGAGGTTATACTGTTTCTAAAGATGCATAATAGAATTTTGATATCCTTTCTTAAACTTTTCTATTTCCAATGAAAACATATCATCATTATCCTACATAGACTTATGATTTGCATCCATAAATTGATCATGTTCTTCTTTATTTAAGAACACATTTGTTTCTATATCATCACAACAATGCATATTGTCTTCAATTGTTTGATCAAAATCTTCATTTACATATTTTTTTTGGAAATGAGGTTTTATTTGTTGATCACCTTGATTTATCTGGTCTCTTTGCTTGATCCGTGGAACTAGAGCTCTCCTAAAATTTTGATTTATGGGATGAAAATCAGTTTGATCCCTGGTGGCAGGCTTATTCTCCAAAGACATTCTTTCCATGAATCTCTCCATACTTTTCATCATTAAATCAAATTTCTCATCTGATATTTGAGAATTTGAGGGATGTGCTTCTCCTTGGACATTCTTCACATCTCTGTCAAGATTATGTTTGATCTTCCATGATGCCATAAAATTTACCTCTACTTCAATTTCATCACTCATCATATCATCTAATGTATTGGATCTCCTTTCTATTAACAACAAGGCAAATTCATTGTCAAAAGAATCAACATATCAAAGTTGGGCAGCTCTAGGAGGAGGTTTTACTTCAATAGGAATTGAATTATAAAATTTCATAAATCTAGTTGAAAACTCTTGTACTATTTCATTTGGTGATATTCTTATGTTATTGTACTGAGTTAGCAACTGAAGAGGATTCTTTTTATCACCTCACCTTGCAAGAAAAAGTGTTTCAAAATATGCAAAATCAGGGATACTCGCTACAGGAAGATCTGTAAACCATTTTGTGACTTCTCCTGAAAGACTTTATGTGAACAACCTGAGTTTTTCATCCTCATGATCTACCTCCTCTAGGTCAAAAGAATCATTGAACCAATCTACTTGTCTCTAGGCTGATACACTTTCTTCAGCATCGAATGATTTGATTATCTGATTATAATTTTTGGGTAACTAATGCAACTGGGTAAGCAAGGCAAGAGGAGAAAATATGGTTGCCACATCTCTAGGAGTATTTTGGGCTATCTGAACAGTCTGAGTGGGGATAGTATGAATAGGGATAGTATGAATGGGGATATTGGGAAAAAAAAACTAGAATTTCTTCTCATCAAAGATAATTTCATTCAACTTAGATTATGATCTAGCTCTGAACAAGGTTTGTTCAAATTTTAAATCAAAGTCAAGGTCATCAATACTTTTTAAGCCGTCTTTGGGTAAAGACAGATTTTTGTCCAGGAAAGAAAATTATTTGACTGTCTTTTCTTTTCTTTTTTTCAAGAGCTTCTCAGGTTTAGACACAGATGTTATAGGTTCTAGATCAAGGTTCCTTATAGTGTGAACTCTCTTAAGAGCCAGGAGTTCTTATTTTCTCAAAAAATAAAAATATGCTATTGATCTTATTCAATGAATTCTCGATGGTAAGAAAAATTCAGCCATAAAAGGTTTATGATTCAATGTTACCCTCAGGAATCAAATCTAAATCTTTTAGTCATTCTTTCCCAGGGAAAAAATTCCAAAATATTAACATTGAGTAAATTGTTGGGCTGAAGAAACAATCTACAAAGGTAACCTACAAATCAACTTTAAGACTGGAAACTAGCCTTTCCAATCTAGAGAGGTCTCTCTCTAAGACTTGATCTCTAATAGACAGATTCCTTTAAATAGATGGCTAGATTTAGAATTTTGAGATAATTTTTCAAGGTTTGCTGACAAAAGATTATATTACTATGGATATGGAGTCAACCCCTAAAAACAAAGAAAACAATGCTTGGTAGATAGAACTCCTCAAAGGAACAAAGGATAAATAAGGTGATGAATTTCAGTGTTTAATTTGATCATGTAGGGTGAAAGTAGAAAAGAAACACACAATAGTATTAGAGCACCACAAAGGATGAATTCTGACCTTAGCTGAGAAGATAGACAAAATTTAAATCAGTTAAGTCTAGAGCACCATTAGACGAATTCTGGACTTTCAATTTACTAATTTAAAGAGAAGAAAAGTAAAGATGAAAATAAGTACATAGGGAATACATACAAAGAAGACTGCAATCTTCAGATCACCACCATTAGAATCTTTTCCTTAAGGAATTAAGGAATTTTGCATTTGTATTTCTTTAGATTTAGAAAATTACATTGACGATTAAAATGTCTATACTTCTGCCTTCACGCTCCCTTTACATCAAAATAGTCCACATATATAGAAAACTGAGTATACACTTAGTTTTTAGGAGTCAAAATACTATCTCCTAAAGTTATGGATCTGGTTGTTTTCAAAGCGAACAACAACCTCTACAAAATTTACCAAAAATAGGAAAGTTGATTTGTTGATCATAACCTACCGGGAATGTTATTTACAATCATAAATTCTTAAGAAAATTTCAACCATATGGTTGTGATGAATTATCATGTGTATCATGGGGAAAAGATGTCATGTTTGTGCAGTAAATTATGGTTTATGTTGCGCAAATGTTGGCTGCAAAATATGGACAACGATTTTGCACAGAGGATCTTCATGATAAGGTTGCTCACGTGAATCCGGTTGGAAGCAAAGGATGGGATCATTCAGTTTGTCCATAGCTTCCTTATCCAATCTCACTTATAGTCATAAGGCCATGTTTGCCTTTCTTAATGACAAATTTTGTCTCTTTAAACTCCTCACCTGTCTCAACAAAAACAAAGTAGAAAGGAGAATAAAAGTAAGAAAGTTTCTTCAAAATTTCCATAAGAAAATTGTTTTATAAATATATCTCTCTCACTCACACACACACATATATAAACTCATATTGACATGATATTTTAGATGCATTCTTGGAGTTGTTCTTAAAAGAAAAATATTGACATAATTGTTTCTAATTCAACCTAGAACCCAAAAGAAAGACAAATTGCACATTTTATGAGGAAAGATAGTGAAAATGTAAAAGTGGTGCATAGTGAGATGAACATTTATGAGTAGGGATTGAGCATGGAGTAGATTATAACATAGAAACTAGTTCATGGGTTTCCTTTTTAATTTTAAATAATTTATCCAAGAATTCAAAATTCACTATTCCTTAGGTAAGTTAGAGCAATTTATTATGGGAAAAGCTACTCATTACAATGGATTCAGAAAAACTACTCTTGGCAAGATGAATCCTCCATGGGATTTCGAATGAATCTTTAGTTCATATATTTTCTCCAATCATCAAAGATTAGGACATATGGAAAATTGGCCTCTAACACCCCAATGTGAATAATGTATGGCAATTGCAAAAAAATCCTATTTTGTAGAGAGTGTAAAATCATTGTGAGCATTGTTTTAATTCATCTTAAATTTGCTGAGAAGATAATTGGAAATATAACATGTTTTTATCAATTCTCATTAGACCAACACTACTGATTTTATGGAAACTATATAAACATAGAATTTTTAGGCTTGATTTGTAAAGTGAATTTGAAACATGGACTTTTCAAATGATGTCATAAGTGGTTTCCTAATTTTGTCAGTAATGTGTTTATGGAGAGTATTTGTATACCACTTACTACTTTGTTGAAGAGAAAGTGGGGATGAAGCTTGGATTGATCTGTGAGCCTTTAGACGTAAGTTGGAATAATCCAATGAACATATTGTTGCTATAAGACCATCATGACAACAGTAAAAGGGGCCTTCTTCACTCAAGAAAAATTCATGCATCTGGTTTCATTCACACTATTGAAAATATGATTTATGCTTAACAAATTGCTATGCCAATTTCAAGTAGTTTATGCCATCATTATTTGTGAATGTTAATGCATCATTGTGTGCAGTGAATTAGAAATGGTTATGTTTCTAGGTCCTAAGATAACAGGCTCAGTGTTGTGAAAACTAATAATATAATATCATCATATGATGTGGAAGTACTTGCATGTATTTGAAATGTCCATAAAATTTTAACACTGAGTAAATTGTTGGGATGGAGAAACAATCTACAAAGGTAACCTACAAACCAACTTTAAGACTGGAAACTATCCTTTCCAATCTAGAGAGGGCTCTCTCTAAGACTTGATCTATAATAGACAAATTGCTTTAAATTGATGTCTAGATTTAGAATTTTGAGATAATTTTTCAAGGTTTGTTAACAAAATATAGTATTATTAGGTCTATGGAGTCAAGTCCTAAAAACAAAGAAAACAATGCTTGGTATATGGAACTCCTCAGATGAACAAAGGATAAATAAGGTGATGAACTTCAGTGTTTAATTTGATCATGTAGATTGAACGAAGAAAAGAAACACACAACAGGATTAGACAACCACAAAGGATGAATTCTGACCTTAGTTGAGAAGATAGACAAAATTTAAATCAGTTAAGTCTAGAGCACCATTAGATGAATTATGGACTTTGAATTAACGAATTTAAGGAGAAGAAAAGTGAAAATGAAAATAAGTACATGAGGAATACATACAAATAAGAGTACAATCTTCAGATCACCACCATTAGAATCTTTTTCTTAAGGAATTCAGGACTTCTGCATTTGTATTTCTTTAGATTCAAAAAATTACATTGCATATCAAAATGTCTATACTTTTTCCCGTGTGCCCGCTTTACATCAAAATAGTCCATATATAGAGAAAACTAAAGCTACACTTAGTTGTTAGGAGTTTACCTACTATCTCCTAGAGTTATGGATCTGATTGTTTTCAAAGAGAACAAAATCTACAAAATTTACCAAAAATAGGAAAGCCAATTTGGTATCCATAACCTATCCAAAATGTTATTTACAATAATAAATTCTTAATTAAATTTCAACCATATGGTTGTGATGAATCATCATGTGTATCATTGTACAAAACTATGACATTTGCGCAGTAAATTCTGGATTCTGTTTCGCAAATGTTGGCTGCGAATTCTGTGCAACGATTTCACGTGAAAGATATTCATGCTAAGGTTTCTCGCACGAATCTAGTTGGAAGCAAAGGATGGGATCATTTAGTTTGTTCATAGCTTCCTTATACAATCTCACTTGTAGTCGTAAGGCCCTATTTACCTTTCTTAATGACAAATTTTGTCTCTTTAAACTCCTCACCTATCTCAACAAAGTCACATTCCTTTTCAATTTTGATTGAGTCTCAAAGAGAGATGAACATGCATCATTAATAGTTGGTTTGAATTTCTTGTAATATTTCATTATTCCTTCCTCTGATATTTTTTTTTCCTCCCTGATTTTAATGATCTCATATTAAACTTGTCTTAGCTGTTTTTTCAACCATTTTATATCATTTTCTCCTTTTGTTGGTGAGGTAGGAGATCTCTTACCTTCTTTACTCTGTGGTGCTTGTGTTTCAGGAATTCCTTCTGTTAGCTTCCTCCTCAATTCTCTATTCTCCTGATAGAGTTGGGCTATAACATGTTGAGCTTTCTTTAGTTGTTGTTTTACCTCCTTGATATCTTCATCTTCCTCACCTGGTTCCACTTGATTTTCATAAATATCCTAGGATGCACATTCAACAAAATCTGTCTAAACTAAGGGTATAGGAAACCTCCTGGAAAACGACCTAATGCATGGTTTACTAGGATCTGTGTCTCCTCAGTTTCATCAGTGGATCTTAATTTTCTTATTTTCTTCAAGTTTGGCTGAATGAGTGATGAGTATTCAACTTATTTTCCTTTTCCCCTTTCATCAACACCTCCTCCTCTTTCCTTTGAACTATGAAATGTTGATTTCTCAGCAGATAAAGGAATATCTCCTTTAGAGTCCCTGGGAATGTTTCCTAAAATCAAGAAAGAATCCTAGTCCCTGTTTAAATTTTTGAGCTCCTCAACCACAAACATCTTAATCAAGAAAAAATGGAATAGGTTATTCTTTGGCTGGTCAACTTTGGCTTGAACAACGACTACCATCTTTCCTAGGATTCTACATAGGAATAAGGGTAAGTTTAAAGGACTTCTTCCTGTGAAATGCAACAAAATCCTGATGTGGTATTGATGTACCTTGTCAAATCTTCCCTCACAAATAAATTACTTTTGGATTATCCTTAGAAGTTTCTCAAAAGGTTCCAAAATATAGTCACTAGGAATGTTGGCTCCAATCTTCAGATTTTTGTATTCAGGTTTGATAAAATCAATACAACATGAAGTATCTAATGGCATACCTTTAAACTATTTTTCTCCCTACATAAGAATCTTCGTTGCAACTTATATGGTTTCCCCTGACACTTGAAAAGTGATCCCTGCAATAGTTGCACTGACACCCATAAAATTAAGGGCAAGTTGCTTGGTTAGTTGCATATTATAGTCTTGAACCTTTTCACATAATCTTGTGCATATTCCTTGTTCAAAGGACACTCTGATCGTTGGGTCAGTGTTTACGAACTTTAAATCTTATGGTTCAAAACTCAAGACTTTCCTACTTCTTGTATTCTTTCTTTTTCTTTGAGGAGTTGTCATGATGCCGACATATGTCAATTTCAGGTGTGCAACAACAGATTATATTATCCTCTGCGTAGAAACAAATATAAAATTAACCTCTTGAAACAAATGAGAGCAATGACCTCTGTGTAGCAAATGAGAATAGTGACTTTTGCACGGTGTGTGGGAAAAGGAAGCAATAGGAAACTTTTCACAACAAACAAATCAGCAGTAGAAAATTTATTGCAAAGGAAAACTCATAGAAGTAGTAAACCACAATGGAAAAATTCGGTGCAACAATAAACAACAATGAAAAATCAGCACAACAAAAAACTTGGTGCAACAATAAACAACAATGGAAAGTCAGTACAATGACGAACAACGATGAAACACTTGGCACAGGAGTAGGTGATAAGAATTTATCTCAAAAGAAAGAAGGGTGATTGTGTGAAAAACAAACTCATTCGAGAAGCTAATTTGCAATGGGCTCCAAGGAAATATTTTGAACAATGATTGAATGAAATGGAGGATATGCAACAAGAACATAGTAACATATTTATGTAGCGATTGGCAACACATAGTAATTACGTAGCAAAGGGATTTGGAGCTTACTGGAAAGGCTATGGACGACGCACAAGTATTTAAGGTGATGGAGAAACATGAAAGGTAACCAATATTTATTCTTGAATGGATAAGAAACGAAATTATGAAAAGGGACGAAAAATCCATAGTGACAAGATTTTTTAAGGAAAGTTAAAGATTTGTGCACTGAACTTGCGCAGAGGTTACAGCTTTGAAGTTTGCAATGGTACAAAATATATGGAGTGCCATGATGGTTCCCTTTTCTAACCTCATTATTAGGTAATGATGAACCATAATATCATTTGACATGGCATTCATCCCAATCACTTAATTTGACCTTGGTACATAATTTCCCACTTTTTTGACATGACTCAAGACTTAGGAAAGGACACCTTTACAACTAAAACATGACGAACATTACATTCTTTTTACCAACTTATGGCCAAACCCTTTACTTCAAAATTTCAAACCATTCTTTATTTCATCATTGACCTCATAAAATTTGACACACTAACTATGAATCATCTAGGAAAGTCTTGATGTTTTCCAAGATCAAGGCATGACTTTGAAATTTGTTATGGAAAACCCTCTAACTCTAGCTACAAAAATCATGGTGCTAACAGTTGGCTCCAATGGGGATTCTATCCTCTGAGTGAGGTACAAAATAACAATAGACCAAGTATCTGACCATTGGGATTTATTTGACTCAAAGACTCTAAATTGACAAACAAACTTATTTACAAGACTCTCTTGACACAACTTTGACTAAACTCAGCATAAACTTAGGGCCTTCAATCTGGGCTTCAATCTTCTACTGACTATTGAGTTGGAATGCTTCATCTAGAAATAAAATGGTTATTTACAATGACATGAAGAGATTGATTTTTTTTTAATAAAGATGGTGTTTGAGAAACATGCCATTTATAGGTCATCCACCAATGAGATCTCCATTAAGCTCCTGCAGCAAATAGGCATTATTCCCATGCTATACAACAATCTTGAATGGTTCCAGCCAAAGTTGATCAAACTTCCCATGTTTTCCTCTGTCTTCATTCCTTGCATCCCACTTCAATACGAAATCATCCACTTTGAAATCATCTCCCTTAGTATGCCTATCAAAATCTCTTTTCATTTTATCTTGGTGCAATTGTGAGTTGTCGAAGACCTGTTATCTCATTTGTTGCACATTGATTAATAGGTTTATCCTCCTTGGAGCATCATTTGGTTCAGCTTCCTGTTCTTGCATCATTCTCATCACTGGAAGTCCTAATGAAGTAAGAATTTTTTTCTCTATACCATATACAACTTGAAAAGGTGATGTAGAAATAGACCTTTTAGTGGTGATCATATTAGCCCATAATGCATAGATAAGATTTTTGTGCCAAGATTTCTCATTTTCCTGCCAAATCTTCTTAATAATCATGGTCAAGATTTGGTTGGATGAATCAGCCAACCCATTACCCTATGGGTAATAAGATATGGAATGACCAAGAGTTATATTACAATCACTGCAAAATTTCTCCATTCTTTTGGAATTGAATGATACTACATTGCCAGTAATGATCTTGACTTGACAACCAAATATAGACAAAATATTTCTTTCTAAAAATTGTTTGATAACAATCTTAGTAGCTTACCTTGTGGGGATTTAATCAATCCATTTGGTTAAGTAGTATGTGGTTGTCAGTATCCACCTATTCTAAGATGAGGATGGAGGATGAATTTATCCTATAAAATCAAGGCTCCATTGCATGAATGATGCTTCAAAAGAGATAGTCTTTAAAGGTAAAGGCTACAACATTCTTTTTCCATAAAAAATATGGCATTGATGGCAGCTTGAAACTTCCTTGTATACATCGGAAAAAATACTAGGCCAATCGAACCCTACCCTCAACATTTTGTGCATAGTGGTATTCCAATAATGATGCCCCCCACAACCACCTTTGTGAAACTCTTTGATATATGTTTTCACTTCTTCCTCCAACAAACAATTTACCAAGATCCCACCTGGATCTTTCCAATAGAGAGAATGGTATAGAATGCAGAACTTTATTTCTTTCAACTTCAAAAATCTATCTTTGGTTTTGCTTAACTCAGGAGGAGCTTGTAAATTTCATAGTACATAATTGATATCAGCATACCAAGGAGAATCAATGAATTTTTGGGACACATGTGGGACTGTTTCTTCTTCTAAATTTGTCGATAAGTCAACAATGAAGTTGATTCCCAAGACATTGCAATTTGATTGCACAATCAACTTTCCAAGCCCATGAGATTTAATTATATTTGTATGTTTAATATCGAGTCCATACTCCAACATCATAGTTATCCATTTTCCCCTTCTCCCTTCAGGATTAGGCTCAGTCAAAATATATTTTACAGAATTGCTAGCCACTTAAGCAATGACATGGGAATGCAATATATAAGCTCTAAATTCCTTAAGGGACTTCACCAAGGCATATGCTTGTTTTTCCATGATGGCATACCTTAGTGCGGAGTCTCTCAATGTCCTATTAGAAAAGGCTACGGGCCTTTCAAAGTTATGTTCATATTTTTGCAACAAAACACCAACAATGGTGTGTTCTGAATCAAAAGTAAATAAGATAAAATCTTTTGCAAAATACGGGCTGGCCAACACTAGAGATTTGGTTAGTGCCACTTTAATATATTCAAAATAATTCCTAGCTTTAGTAGTCCATTTTATTTCATTGTCTTTCCTGAGCATATTTGTGATATAATTTATGATTTTAGCCAAGTTAGGAATAAATCTTCTCAAAAAATTTACTTTTCCTAGGAAAGACTATATCTCCTTATTGCTCCTAGATGTGCCAATATTTAGAATTGTTTCCATTTTGTTTGGGTATATATTTGTAACATCCCCGACCATCAACCCACTTCTAGGGCAACACTACTATGCGGAAACATTCTCATACTTAAATATATAACATGCATTATTTATAAAGAATAAGCATTAAATCAAATTAAGACATTCGACATGGATTTATTGCAGTCATACAAACTTAAACATAATTAACAACAATTCAAACTAGCAACAGAATACATGATAATATTACAAGTATCACAAAACATGCATTTTAATTAAGTACATAATTAAAACACATAATGATACTTATCTTTGAAACTGTAATACGCCACCAACCGTGTGTAGAACTTCCATGAACCTCCCAGCCTTAGAATGCATTTCTCATCACTCTTAGCAGTAGGTCACCCCCAAGCTAGGACTAAGATCCACCGAGCAAGGGAATCCTAGGCTAGGCAAGGTCAATGGAAGACACACAGTTTATGCAGAAGGATTATCTCCTAGGAGCCACTTATGCCCACTTCTCAAAGACTTGCATTCCCCACATGCATGTACTACCCTAGAAGTACACACCTTCACTATCACCAAGATAGTCCTTCGGATTCTAAACCTCCCTTTCCATAGGCTTCAACAACATATCGGACCAGAATTCTCCAATCTCTGTGGAAGCTACAGAACTCCTTCCAGGAGTTATCACTTCCTCCATGCACTCTCTCACCTGGAGAAAGTCGTTCATAAGCCTGACAATCTACTTATTCAACCACAACCACCTCTCTCCTCTGGAGAGAGTGTTGCACACAGGCCTGACAACCTACTTCTTCAACTCCATTCCAGCACAAGGAGGACAACAAGGCTCAGTAAGGAATGAATGATGGTAGCCAATCACATCAGCCAAGGGACTACATGGCCACAACAACTCACAGTTATAAAAAACATGACATAGACAGTTGCTCAGGTTTCATAGAAGACGTGGGTCAGCTTCAGAGGTGCGTGGCTATGCAGAGGTCCAGTGTAGAGACAAAACGGTTCTCAAGAAGGATTCCAATGACATTAGGTGGAGTATGGAAGGTGCATGCATGAACATTGAAAAGGACGAATACAGAGGCCATGTAATTCACAGGAATACACCATTCGACTTCCAGTTCAAGTTTTCAGGATTGCATGACGGGAAAATTAATTAGAGGTCATTCACAGAATCCCAATGGTTTAGACAATCGATGGTAGAATGGAGGATGAACCCCCATCCCAGCTCAATTCTTGGGTTAAATTGCAAGTTCTTGGGATGACACATGTTTCCCATGAAGCTACATGCACTCCATCAAGTATGCATTCCCTTTTGCACATGTTGGGGTTGCATTCATTGCCTCGCCTAAGACTTAGGATAAAAACATACCTTTTACACCACTTTGGAATAATAATAAATTATTATTCCTAAGGAATTAAGTGTTAATATTATGGTAGTTGCGAGAGGTATTTACCTCTACATGTGAACCTGATGAGAATAGAAGGCTCCGGGAAGCAAGAGAAACCCTAATGAATTGTCTAATAACCCTAGAAGCCTTGTCGGCTCAAGAATATAATTTATATTAGGCTATTAGCCTCCAAGAGAAGAAGTCAGCCAGAATTAATAATAATATATTGAACAGACACCTACCCAGAAGGAGAGGTCGACCCCAATTAACTAGCATGATTACTATAAATACAAGGCGCCACTTTCTCATTTGTCACATCTCAAGACTGTAGTTTTCCCAGTTGGTGCGCACTGCAGGTGTAGCTGGTGTGCAGGTTTGGAGGAGAGTTGCATGTGCAGCTGCAACAGTAACAAGTTTCAGTATATGGCTTGGATATCTCTTGGCTAGGGTTTGGACTATCTGATCAACTTTTTGTGATGCGCTATCCTTGGGGAGAGATGCGTTGCTCTTTGTTTGGCTATCTAGCCTAGGGTTTTCTTCCGGAGGAATTCTCAAGTCAAGGTTAAGGTGCTCGAAGGGAGGCTTCGGCCTGCGGTTGGGAGACGAGGGTATCATCGTGGTAAAATGAGCACACCATCATATATATTCTAACAGGTTATGGGCCCACACCCCTTCAGTCAGCCTAAAACGTTGGAAGGAAACATGGCCACTAGATATTGAGCTCGTTGAGGAACTTCCACTAGGGTTACTAGTAGCAGCAGCTTCCAAAAGCACTGCAGCTAGGGTTAGCAGCAGTAGCAGTTGCAGAAACCCTAAACCTCTTGTTGAGGCGCCTTAAGTGATGATATTGACCTAATCTCTGGATAGATCATTGCGCCATAGCCCAGCGCATCTCCTGGTACTCTCAGAAGGCCAAGACGTGAAGTTTGGATTTCTGGTCAAATCTAGGGTTTGACCAAGTCAAGCAAGCCATGATGAACTCTATGAAGACTGAGAACAAGCTAGAAGGAGCCTCTAACTTCAGAGCATGGAAGACAAGGATTGGCCTCATCCTTGCTAAAAATAAAGTGTTGGACATTGTGAAAGGAAAGATCGCAAAGCCAAAGTTCAAAGAAGGAGAAGAGAAGGAACCGTAGAATGTTGCAGCTATGGAAAAGTTCAAAGACGTTAACATCAATGCTATGAGTATCATAGTGGATTCCATAAAATACCACTTGATACCCTACATATCCCATCTTGACTCATCGAAGAAGATGTATTATGCCCTAACTAATCTCTTCTCAGTCAGAAAAATTGGACAAATTATGAGTCTAAAGAATGAACTTCGTGACATGAAGATGAATGATGATGATAGCATAACATCCTACTTTGTAAGGATATCCCAGCTAAGAGATCAACTGCAAGCTATTGAAGAGATCACTTCAGAAAAGGAATTGGTGAACATAGTACTCAATGGTCTTCCCAAGACATGGGATGCATTTGCCGCAAGCATGAACACAAGGAAGGAGTACCCGACATTTGAAGAACTTTGGACTTGTTGTGCTCAAGAAGAATCAAGGATCAATGCAAAAGAGAAACCTCAAAAGAAGTACAATGATCAAGCCTTCACAGCAAGATTCAAGAACTTCAAGAATAAAAGGAAATTTGGTTCAAGAAGGAAGCCAAATCAAGAGAAAGACATTTCAGAAATACAATGCTTCAACTGTTAGAAGTATGGTCACTACAGGAATCAGTGTCCCAAGCTAAAGAAAAGGAAGAAGAAACACGAATTATCGATTGCCGAAGAAAAGGAACCGACAAAGAAGACTAAGCCGGATGGAAGAGATTTCTTCTACTAAAAGGTAACAACACTCCTCTTATTTCTGTACATATCTTGCTTGCATCGTCTTTGTACATATATTGTATATCTATCTCCTGGTAGATAATGTGTTCCAAGAAGAACTATACCTATGGAAAAACAACAAGATAAGAATGAATATTATTAGATAATACATATGAAAGGATGAAATACAAATCATGTGGAAGCTACTACAAGACGAACCAATTCTGAAGAAACTTAGAAGCCAGACATCAAGAGAAATTGGGAAAGACTTATGATGACAACTAAGACGGAAGCATGGACTCTATTAAGACAAAGAAAGCCAACTATATATTGCAGAAGACAATAAGGTTGCATATGGAAGCATGGACTCTATTATATATTGCAGAAGACAATAAGGTTGCAGATGGAAGCGTGGACTCTATTATATAGAAGACAACAAGGATAGAGACAGAAGCCAGACGAAGGGATCAGATTATATACACTCTTACATGAAGCAAGGATTAGGAGGGAGCTAATCCTGTGATCGATTGAAGATGATGAAAATATATATCCATGGTAGCATCCATAGAAAGACAATACGTGTTCAACTCAACCGCAGAAGAATACCTTTTGAAGAGAAGCCTTAAAGTGTTCCTAGTTGACCATCCAAATCTGTGAAACGATGATGAACGGAAGAAGTGGAATCTCTAGAACATGGAATTCAGAAGAAACTCCATGAACCCAAAAGCTAAAGAAGAACATGAAGATTCCAGAACAACCAGTCATTACCAGCCTGATATGAACTCACCAAAAGGAAATCAAGCAGAAGAATCGTGATGAAGG
>ML786038.1:253071-273576 GCA_009831015.1 Picea engelmannii | reverse complement strand
ACCTCCTAGTCTCCTATATATACCAAGGAGACATTTTCATTTTGAATCATCTAGTACTTGAACATTTAAGTGGGGTAAAAGGAGGTTGCCCCCTCGAAGAGGCTTATTATCTGAAATTATCTCTTTTTCAAGGTGTTGAGTACCTTTTCTGAGTTTTTTCTATGCTATATTGATATTTGGTTCTTAACATTCCAATCAATAACATGATTAGCATCATGTATATATTTATTAAGAAATGAAACATGAAATACATTATGTGCAATCATGGATGGAAGTAATGCAAGCATATATGCAACTGGCCCAATCCTTTCTAGTATTTCAAATGGCCCAAAAAATATGGCCGCCAGCTTGGCATAGCTTCCCATCTTCAGGGAACTTCTATTGGCTTTTACTTTCAGAAAAACATAGTCACCCACTTTAAAATCTCTGTGGGTTATGTTCTTATCAACATAACATTTCTTCCTATCTTCGACAACTTTCAAATTCTGCTTAATTTTTAGCATATGTTCTTCCATTTCCTTGAGAAACTATGGCCCAACTACTACCCTATCAGCTGGATTATCCCATATCACTAGAGTATTACACTTTTTTCCATAAAGTGATTCAAACGGGCTCATATTCAATTATTTTTTATACCCATTGATGTAGGTGAATTCTGCCAAGTGTAGGTAGTCTTCCCATTTATATGGTTTGTCCATCACATACATTTTTAGTATGTATTCTATCACTCGATTCACCCACTCTATCTTCCCATCAGACTCAAGATGATAAGCTGTAATGAAGTTCAGATTTGTTCTGAACCCCTTGAATAACCCTTTCCAGAAATTTGAGGTAAATTTGAGGTCTTTATCAAACACAATTGTCTTGGGAATTTCGTGCAATTGTGCCACTTACTTCATAAAATATCAACAACATCCATTGCCTTGTGAGTAGTCTTTAATGGAATGAAATGGGTAGATTTCAAAAGATTGTCCACTACCACCATGATTGAATCATGTTGCTTGTTGGTTATGGGCAATCTGGTGATGAAATCCATTGTCACCACTTCCCACTTCCACTCAGGAATGGGTAAAGGTTGCAGCGACCTTGTTGGGTGTCTATGCTCAACTTTAACCTTCTGGCACTCCATACATTTAGCGATGTATTATGAAATCTCTTTCTTCATACCTGGCCAAAAGTAATGGCTCTTGACTGCTGCCACAAATTTCTGATATCCAGGGTGCCCTGCATTAGGTACATAAATTATGTTCTTGTACATAAGTATTCCATCAGATTCCAATTTATAAATCTCCACTTTCTGTGGCATCTTACCTTGTTGTAGCTTTTCTACCAAATCCCTGTACTGCAAATTTGTATTTGCAACCTCCAAAATTATGCTTTTAATATCAGTTCGATACATGATAATGGTTGTAGCATGTAATTCATGCACTCTCCTACTGAGTGAATCAACCACTTTATTTTCATTCCCTTTGATATTCTTGATATCAAAATCATACTCAAAGAGGAGCTCCAGCCACCTACTATGTCTAGCATTCAAGGTTGGTTGATCAAACAAGTACTTCAAATTGTTATGGTATGTTCTTAGTTCTAACCTCCTTCCCATGAGGTAATGTCTCCATTTATTTAGAGCATGTACTATGGCTGCCAACTCCAAATCACGAGTTGCATAGTTCCTTTCGTGCTCTTTCAACTTTATGGATTCATAATAGATTATGAATCCATTCTGAATGAGGAATCCTCCCAGTCCTTCTTTTCATGCATCTGTGCACACCAAAAAATATTCATTTGGATCTGTGATCCTCAATATTGGAGCATTGGTTAACAGTTGTTTCAATTGCTGGAAGCTTCTCTCACAATCCTCTGTCCACTGAAACTTATTCTCCTTCCTTTTCAGGGAAGTGATAGGGTGAGCTATCCTCGAGAATCCTATTATAAACCTCTTGTAATAACTAGATAGACCCATAAAGGATATAAATTCTATCACGTTCTTTAGCACTTTCCATTCTCTGATGGCCTCAATCTTCTCAGGATATAAAACTATACCTTCCTTCGAAATAATATGCCCCAAGTAATGGATCTTCTCTTGATAAAACGACCACTTACTCAACTTGGCAAACAGTTGGTGCTCTCTTAGCACCTGCAACACCATCCTAAGATGTTGTTCATGCTCTTCCTCCAACTTGGAATACACCAGAATGTCATTCAGGAAGACTATGAAGAACTTGTCTAGATAATCCCTGAATACACCATTCATCAGGCACATAAAAATAGCAGGTGCGTTTCACAGCTCAAATGACACCACTGCTAACTCATAATGATCATACCTTGTTCTAAAGGTGGTATTTTTTATGTCTTCATCCTTTATCCTTACCTGGTGATATTCTAACCTAAGGTCTATCTTCGAAAATATCTTCACATCCTTTAACGGATCAAAGAGCTCATCAATCCTCGACAGAGGATATTTGTTCTTTACAATTACTTTGTTCAATTGTCTAAAATCGATACACAATCTCATTGTCCCATCCTTCTTCTTCACGAGCAAGATCGAGGCACCCCAAGGTGACATACTTGGGCGTATATACCTCTTCTTCAGAAGCTATTCAAGATGCAGCTGTAGTTTTTTCATCTCCGACGTACTCATTCTGTAAGGAGCTTTCGACATTGGAGATGCTCCAGGCATCAATTTTACAGAGAAGTCAATATCTCGTTTGGGGGGTAGTGCTGGTACCTCCTGGAATACATATTCAAAATCCTTTAGTACCACATGATATTCAATATTTGACACCTTATCCTTAGGTGTTTCCTCCATATGGGATGCAAATAATCGACAGCCTTTCCTATAGCACTTCCTCAGCTGCAATGTTAAGATTTTTCTAATAGAAACAACTCTGGGAATTCCTTGGATTGTTTCCTGATTTCCTTCCTCATCCAGGAAAGTGAATTCGATATTACAACAGTTCAACATGGCATGGTGTTGGTCCAACCAATCCATCTCAATTAGAAAATCATAAGAACCTAAAGACAAAACATTCAATTCATCCTTTGTGATCAGTCCATTCATGTTCATAGGATAGGACTTAACCAACTCAGTGATCTTCCTCTTGGTTCATGTAGCCAGTTGCACTAAAAAATAATTTTTGTGTTTGTTTCTCGACAAATGAAAAATTTCCACCACTCTAGGATCTATATAACTAAGTCTATCCCATGAATCAATTAAAATAGTAAATGGTTGGTTATTAATCATACCTTCCACTTCAATCATGTGCGATTGATATTCATCTTTCTTGTTGTCTAGGACTGCGTAGATCCTTGTCATTCTACTGCCCATGTCCTCCATTTTTTCAGCCTGTTTTACATTATGGACAACTCTCACTTTATCATTTATGTGGGGGAAATCTTTGTACCTATGGTTTTCTTTACAACCCCAACATTCCATAGGTGGTGGTCTTGGCATTTTTCCACCTACTTCAACCTTTCTGGGCTCTCTAAAAGATGGTTGTCCTTGAGGATTGTTTCTGAAAAAGGGTGGTTTAGTTCCCTTCTTCCTCTGATCCATATTAAATTTCTTCTTGTCTTACCACGCCTTCCAAAAATTAGGCTTCTCTCTTTGCTTCTCATATAAGCATTTCTCCCTTCTATTGTTTCTTCCATATTTTTTGGGTCATCATATTGGATCTTGTCCCCAATGGAAGGTGGTAGTCCACTCAGATACCTTTTAATCTCGATGGTCTCATCCTTGATGAATGGAACATACTTCAGTTATTCCAACAACCTTCGTTCGTATTCATCAATGGTCATGCTTCCCAGCTTAAGTTCAAAGAACTCTTTCATCTTTCTGTCATAGTATCTTTTAGTCAAGTATTTATTCTCGAAATATCTCTTGAATTATTTATCTTTCTCTCTAATGTAATGCACCTACACAAGTTGATGCCACCACATGGATGCCTTTCCCTTCAGTTGATACATTGCAATTCTTCCTTTTGCATGAGAGGAATAATTCCACAGTTGGAAATATTTCCTCATGCCAAACAACCATGTCTCGGCATCTTCCTCCTTCTTGTGTTCTCCATCAAATGTTGGAGGCTTAATCTTGTTCATTTATCCCTTTAGTTCATCCACTCCATATCTCTTGTGATTTCTGGTAGGAGATGGGCTTGAACTACTATGTGCCCTCCTCTTGGAGTCACCTTGGAAGTGATGATGGTGTTTACCAACACTTCTTGACCTTCTTCTCTCAGAAGTCGGGTGACTCCTGTTTTTTCTCGAGTCTCTCTCCTGGTCCAACTTATTTTCTATTCTCTCCAGACTCTTCATCAACTTTAATTTTAATTCACCTTGTTTATCTTATGCTTTCCTAAGATTTTTTCTATCTGTTCGGTGAGTTTGGGCATCTTTCTGCAATTTTTCAATGATCTTCATCATATGCCCTTCCTTATCTATCTCTTCTCCATTCCCATTGGAGTTTGAACCTTCAACTCCTGAATGAAAATCCATCCCTTTAGCTTTGTTCTTTGAACTAGAAGCATTCTGTGTCTCTTCCATTTATTTTGCACTTAGTGGAAATTCTACTCGGTTCTGACACTCGCTAAACTTCTACAAACACAATGTGTAGACAACCAAAATTTGTCAGGATATTATTCCTTATGAAATCCCACAGCATTCATAAACAAATCTGAATTAAGAAAACGTTCATATTTCATGAATTTTCCAAGCTCTGCTCGGCTCTATAACAATCCTTTGGTATCTAGCCCCTTCTCTCTTAATCCCCAACCCACGTCATCGTGGGTCATAACCACTCTCTTAGCAAGAAGGGAAATTTGTGACTTCGTGTTTTAGGAGGTTTCAAAACACTTCAAAACAACTTCTTGAATTCCAGACTAACAAACTTGTGGCATAGGGCAGATCAACCGTCGATGTCTACCCAACATCCAATGGGTAACACTCATTGTGGAACCTCAGGTGTCTGAGTTCCAGTACTTTGCGACTTCATAATATTTCACATCCGCACACCCCAAACACTTCCACATCACCTTAGGTGACATCATTACCTTACATCACTTAATGTTTTCCCAATTGCAGGGGCATGCAACAGTGGTTTTGGATTAACCTTCCCTTCACTCCACAATTCTCCTGATGTTGACATGTAACCCCTTAGTGAAACCATGGTTTGGATTGTGGGACCGCCTTGGATAATTATGTTTCATGCAACTTGGATCCCTGCAATGTCTCCTGGCCATTGATCTTGATGTATCGTAATCAACGTCATTGTGGGTCCTCAGACCCTTAACTATGTTACGTAAACTCGGGCCCCACTAACCCTGCTCACACAGGATGCCACATTGCAGAATACTAGCGACGTCATTCAGTACCACCACGTCTACTCTTTCTCCTTAGAAATTCAGACTTCGGGAGCTTGTGCAACGACACATCCCACTTCTCCCAAAAGACTAAGTCCCAAAATTACAATCTTCTCTTCTGCTTGATCCAGCGATCAAGCTCTTTTCTCCATATCTACGGTGTGGATCTCCCTCGGGACTTCAGGGTTTCAGGTTTTGGGCGTTTATGCCTCCATGCACCCTGCTTCTCCCTATTGCCAAACTCCATAGGGATTCCAAGATAACCCTTCTATACCTTCTCTAGATCTGACAGTTGTACTGAATTTCTCTTCCATCTGAATAGATCCTGTGACTCTAACACCCCAAGTGTTGAGCGCTCTCTCTCTATGGTCAAATACCATGCCATCTGCAGTTTTATTCTACCACTACTCCTCCTAAGATTTGTAACACGGCCAATGTAACCCCTTGTGACTCAGAAACAATATAAGGTTCAAAATTGGTTCCTCTGAACACCATTTCCACTCGAAACCTTGGATCGAAAGACCACTTATCCGGCCCATCCAGGATTAGCATTGAAAACATGGCTCTGATACCATATTGTAATGTCTTCGGTCATTAACCCACTTGTCAGGAAATGCTACTATGAGAAACATTCTCATACTTAAATATATAACATGCATTATTTATAAAGAATAAGCATTAAATCAAATTAATACATTTGACGTGGATTTACTACTGTCATACAAACTTAAACAGAATTAACAACAATTCAAACTAGCAACGAAATACATGATAATATTACAAGTATCATAGAACATGGATTTTAATTAAGTACATAATTAAAACACATAATGATACTTATCTTTAAAGCTGTAATATGCCACCAACTGTGTGAAAACCTTCCATGAACCTCGTAGTCTTAGACCGCACTACTCATCACTCTCAACAGTAGGTCACCTTGGAGTTGGGACTAAGCTTCACCAGGAAAGGGAATCCTAGGCTAGGCAAGGTCAATGGAAGACACACAAATTATGAGAAAGGATTCTCTCTTAGGAGCCACTTATGCCCACTTCTCATAGACTCTCAGTCCCCACATGCCTGTCCCACCCCAGGAGTATACACCTTCACTGTCACAAAGACAGTCCTTCGGCTGCTAAACCTCCCTTTCCTTGGGATTCAACAATAGAATGAACCATAATTTTTCGAGCTCTGTGGCAGCTACAGGACTCCTTCTAGGAGTTCTCACTTCCTCCCTGCACTCTCTCACCTAGAGAGAGTTGCTCACAGGCCTGACAACTTGCTTCTTCAACCACAACCACCTCTCTCACCTGAAGAGAGTGTTTCACATAGGCCTGATATCCTGCTTCTTCAGCTCCATTCCAGCACAAGGAGGACAACAAGTCTCAGTAAGGAACAAATGATGGTAGCCAATCACACTCAACCAAGGGAATGTGTGGCCACAACATCCCATAGTTATAAAACACACAACATAGACAATTGCTGAGGTTTCACAGAAGATGTGGGTCGGCTTCATAGGTGTGTGGCTATCCATAGGTCTAGTGTAGAGACAAAATGGTTCTCAGGAAGGATTCCAGTGAACTCAGGCAGAGTATGGAAGGCTCATAGAATGACTCAGTTGATGGATTTTAGGTCTTAGGTGCATGCGTGAACATTGCAAAGGATGAATACAGAGGCCACAAAATTCACAGGAATATCCCAGTCGACTTTCGGTTCTGGTTTTCAGGATTGCATGATAGGAAAATTAGGCAGAGGTCCTTCACAGACTCCCAATGGTTCAAACAGTTGACGACAGAATGGAGGACAAACCCCCATCTTGTCTCAATTCTTAGGTTAAATTACATGTGCCTAGGACAACACATGTCGCCCATGAAGCTGCATGCACTCCATCAAGTATGTGTTCCTTTTTGCACACATTGGGGATGTATGTGTTGCCTCTCTCGGGACTTAGGATAAAAACATACATTTCACGCCACTTTGGAATAATAATAAATTGCTATTCCTAAGGACATAATCCCTCAAGCATAGCCCCTCTTCCTACCTCTCAGTCTCCTCTCCCTTACCCATACTGTGGAATCTTAGTCCCCCATCACTCTTTCTTCATGGTTGGTCGACACACAACGATGTTTATATATTATATTAATGATCTGCATAATTACATATACAAAGTCAGGCTCCTGGCCTTAACACTTAGGTTCTCTGGCCTAATAAACACATAAGCCCACCAACTTATCAATACTCGGCTCAACAGCCTACAAAACATGATTATAATTCATAAACATGATTACAATTCATAACTAAACTGGGGCACTACTAGGGGATATTACAATATTTATCCCTTCCTTTGAAATGATGGGTCTAATCAATTTCCCTTCTTGCATTCAAAAGTTTGACTTTTTTGGATTCAATGAGATGCCAAACTTTCTTCATTTCTGGAAAACCCTTCTTATATGTTTCAGATGTTGATCATCAGAATCTAAAAATACAGTGATATCATCTAAGTAAATAAAAATAAACTTATCTTTCTCAAAGGAAAAGTCTATGCCCATGACCCTTTGGAAATTTTCTCCTGCATTCATAAGCCCAAAAGACATTTTGCATACATGAAGGTGCCCCAAGGTGTTGTAAATGTTGTCTTCTCTTGGTCATCGGGATGCACCATAATATTGTTGTATCTAGAGAAACCACCAAGTATTAATATCTTTTGAGATCCAACCACCTTCTGTAGGATGTAATCCATCTTAGGAAGTGGATAATTGTCTTTGAGAGACACCCTATTTAGATTCTGGCAATTTACACACAACCTGATCTCACCACTTTTCTTCCTGACATGCACTAGGTTAGCCACCCACTTGGAAAATATTAAGGACACTATAATTTTGGCATCAAACAACTTCCTTACCTCCAATTCAATCAATGGAAACAACAGAGGGTTTATTCTTCTCAACTTCTTCTTGAAGGGTTTATGATCATTCTTGATTGGAATTATGTTGAATTACCTTAGTATCATCGACCTTTAAATCTTCATAAATCCATGCAAAGACATCAGGGAAATCCTTCATTAGGATGATATACCTTCATTGGACAGTTTGATGATCTTGGGATCCTTTTGAGTCCCAGTGTTGCAATATTCTATGTCCTCATCATTTGAAGTGATTTTAGGATTTCAGGCTACATTGTTGTTGTCAAAAAGATTTTCCAATGGGACCAAGCCATTGTGAATAATTTTATTTTTGAGTTGCACTATATCTCTTCCAACAATTTGATTTTGAAAAATGTCATCATTGTTGAACACAATTGCATCTTCATTCTCTTCACAACAACACTCATCATCATTATTCAAATTAGAAAATTCATCACTCATCTGAAGGAATCTTTCTACCTGTTTGTCATATTCAAATATTTTCCAATATTTAATGTTGTCAGGTACTATTGGCTTTTGCTTGACCTCAGTTTCATAATTTTTATTTGTAAAAAATGGAATTTTGAAAACAGAGGCTGAAGTAGCTAAGGCATCTACAATTTGATTTTTCCCCCTAGGAATCACTAACAAATTGTATTTTGAAAACTATTCAAGAAGATCAAGTACTAAATTACTATATGCCCTCAATCTAGGATGATTAGACTGATATATACCCTTTACTTGATTAATAACAAGCTCAAAATCTCCATGTACAACTATCCTCCTAGCACCCAATTCTTTTAATGTCTTCAATCCCAAAATCAGTGCTTCATATTCAACCATATTATTGGTACAATCAAAAGAAAGCTTGTAAGAACAAATTTTTGTATCTATCTTGGGAGGGTTAATTCACACACCATATCCTTCTCCTTCTCTGCTAGCAGCTCCATCAAAGCTCATATTCCACATCTCATACTCTGCATTGTTTTGTTGATTTGTAATTTCCTCTGTTTGATGATTAGTTTTGTCTTTGATGACCATGACAATCGTTGGCTCCTCCTCTTAAAAACTCAATTCATTATAGAAAATTGAGGAACCAACCTCAAGATATATAGAGTAAATGGGATGGTTGTTTGGTTGAGTTTTTCTACTCACCATGTACTTGAGCAACGCTTCTCTGTACAACCTCCATTAATCTTGGCCAAAAACAGGGATAGTAGCATATGACATACCATTTGCAAAGTCACTTTCAAATTTTCATCCAAATATATAGATAAAAACTGATCCAGGTGGATATCAGTGGCCACCCACCTTTTCCAACTGGCTCAAAACAATTTTCTGGCAATTTTGGCAATTTACTATTTTTAGCAGTTTTTAACTTTTGGGGCCATTTTGAGGGCCTAAATGAAGGTTTTTTGGGATCAATATTCTCAAGGATAGGAAAAGTCTTTAATTGAACCCCCAAAATGAATATCCTCGATGATACCTTTCCAACGGGCTATCATAGTCCTAAAACAGAGATCGTATGCAAATGTTACGACCCTGAGAAGTTGATGTACTAACTTACTCAAACGGGGCCCACGTGACTTTTGGTGCTTCATCTCCTAGGGTTAGGTTTTTGAATGTATAGGGTTTTTGGCATTCCTTTTTACTGTAAAAAGGCCTTCAAAGCCTCATTATAATCATCTTCTTGGGAATGCAAGTAGTCGTCACATCTCTTCTCAGAGATAAGCCACCACCATTCTAGCGAGTCTTTCGCTCTATATTTTTACAGTCTCTGTACATTTCTTTCATTAATAGAAATCATGTATTACAGTATATCTATGTTTATGGTTGCATCTATGATACATTTTTATTATATTATTGGATATTTATGATATCTTTGTGCATTTCTTTATTATACCTCCGCTCTCATTTCGTGCCGAAAATAAATCTGGATCAGTGGTATCAGAGCAGGTTGTTCTTGATCGTTTTTTCAGTGCATGTCCCTGAAGAGGTCTGAGTATAGAAAGTTAGGTCTCAAGATTCTCTCTCTTGAATACAATCTCTCTCGCACGCCCAAGAAACCCTCCATGGCAGAGGAAAAGAAAAATGATGGAGCAGACGATCCTATCAATCTATTGCTTAAGCAAGCTCTCACGCAATAGAGGGATGAAATGATGGAGAATTTTTCCCACATCCTTCAACGCATGTCGATAACAACAGGTGTATATTCATCAAGAGATCACTTTGGAAGCACCTCTCCTCTCAAGGTACAAGCTAATTTTGATATTCCTATATTTGAAGCACATATAGATGCAGAAGCCCTAGACAAATGGTTAAATCGACTAGAAGGTTATTTCTCTATTCATAATTTTTTTGACAAATAAAAGATCACCTTCGCACTCCTTAAAAATCTCCCCCATGTTAAACATTGGTGGGAAACTTACTGGGAGCAAAGTTCCACAGAGCATTCTGGAATATATGGGGTCGAGCCCACTTGGGATTTGTTTGTGGATGCGGTAAAGGAACAATATTACCCTGTTGGCAATTATGAGGACCAGTACATGAGATGGACCACACTGCGGTAAGAGAGGGGTCAAGCAGTTCTAGAGTTCACCAATACCTTCCATACCTTGCACACCAAACTGGGTATCAAAGACTCTGAATGACATTTGGTTCTGAAATACCATGGGGCTCTACACAGATACATCCAATCTGAAATGGATTTTCTGGACATCTCATCACTCGGTGCTGCTTATCGATATGTTGTTAAAATCAAGAAGAAATTTAAGCACCAGAACAAACGAGAGTTTGGGTTTGCAAATTCGCAACAACCAAAGAATCATAAAGATGACCCTAGCAAATAGCTTCATGAAAACCAGTCTAAGCCATAGGAAAAGAAGGGTCACATGAAGACGAAGAAGGACACCGAAAAATGGTATGATTTCCACAAAATCCCCTAGCACAACACCGATGAATGTCACTCAAAACAGTCTTTGGTGGATGAGATTAAAGATAAGGAACCAAACCCTAATTCAGAATTTGATTCTGAAAATATTGGTAAAAGACAGATCATCAATGCAGATCACACTGCTATTGTCGCAACCACAACAATTCAACCAGAAGAACCAACAGATATTGAAGAGGGGGAGTGCCTTTTTCATTCATAGATGTGGGTGAAGGGGACCCCGCTGCATTTTATTGCTGATAGTGGAAGCCAAAAGAACCTCATCTCAGCAGAGGTCATCAAACAATTGGTATTATCGACAACACCACACCTACAGCCATGCAACATTGGGTGGCTTTGCCAAGGACATGATCTCCATGTCAGTCAGCAATGTCGATTGCCATATGGAATCCAACCCTTCAAGGATGAGGTATTATGTGATGTTTCCCCACTGAATCTCTGTGATGTTCTCTTGGACCAACCATATATGTGGAAGATCCATGCTATTTATGATTCTCGACCCCGTAGTGTCATTGTTACTTTGGGGGGTCATCTCTACAAAATACCAGAGGTAGTTCCGACTACTTTTCCACCTAAAAATTTTCGTAAGGTAGTATCTCATACTACAAAATTTATCTTCTTCACAATCTGTTCAAAAGGTGAACAAAAGGATATTGCAACCACTATAGCCTTAGCCCAAGCACCTTCTATCCAACTAAAGCAGGTAGATAAGATTGTAGAAAAGTGTAAAGATTCCTTCTACACAAAATAATCTCATGTATCCAGACTGGTTAAAACTTTCCAACCCTTCCAACCACATGCTCGTGATAGCCTTCCACAAACTGAGCAACGCGATGTCTCCAACAAGGCAAGCAGCTCACCAAGATTCAGATTCAAGAAACGCTTTTTCCTCTCCCCCGGACACTCAATGAAATGGATACCATTTCTTCTTAAGGAGGGAGGATTGATCCAGGTGGATATCAGTGGCCACCCACCTTTTCCAACTGGCTCAAAACAATTTTCTGGCAATTTTGGCAATTTACTATTTTTAGTAGTTTTTAACTTCTAGGGCCATTTTGAGGACCTAAATGAAGGTTTTTCGAGACATATATTCTCAATAATAGAGACAATCTCTAATTGAGCCCCAAAAATTAATCTCCTCAATGATACCTTTCTAACAAGCTATCATACTCCTAAAACGGAGATCGTATGCAAAAGTTATGACCACAGGAAGTTGATGTACTAATTTACCCAAACAGGGCCCATGTGACTTTTGGCACTTCATTTCCTAGGGTTAGGTTTTTGGATGTCTAGGGTTTTTTTCATTCCTGTTTATTGTAAAAATGCCTTCAAAGCCTCATTGTAATCATCTTCTTGCAAATGTGAGTAGTCGTCACATCTCTTCTTAGAGATAAGTTGCCACCATTCTAGCGAGTCTTTTGCTTTGTATTTTTACAGTCTCTGTACATTTCTTTCATTAATAGAAATCGTGTATTATTGTATATCTCTGTGTATGGTTGCATCTCTAATACATTTATGTTATATTACTGGATATATGTGATATCTCTGTGCATTTATTTATTATACCTCCTCCCTCATTTCCTGCCAAATATAAATCTGGATCAACAACATACCAAATTTTGGAGGGATGTCAACAACCACCACATCCATGATCAAATTTTTTGATGAAATTTGAGACAATGATACAACCATATCTTTGATTAAACCAAAACATTTCAGCTTCCTTAATTCAAAAGAGAAAAGATCCTTGTAAGGTCTTGTAATATCTAGGCCTAACTCATTCATTACCACCTTGGGCGTCAGATTATGTGATGCTCCTAAATATAACATGGAATTATGTAAGGTCATGTCATGAATTTTAAGACTAACATAGAAAGGAGGGACGTCATCAACATCGCCACTCTCCTTCACATGTGGTACAAACAATATAGTAGGGTGATTGTCTTGTACATTCAAGGTGTCATGTGGCTTCTTCCATTTTGAGAATTTTAATGATCTGATTTCTATATTCTCCTTTCTTAATTAGCTCATTGAATGGAACCAATTTTTTTATTTTATCCATTTCACTTTCAAAATTAAAAGGAGATGGGCCTTTTTCAACCTCTTTGATGTTTGCTTCCATTTTTTCCTCAGGTATTTTCTTTGGGGCTTCTTCTTTGGAATTTCCTTTCTCCATTGCATCCTTTGTTGAATTATATTTCTTAGGTTGGCTTGAAGAAGGTGCATTTATCTGAAGTTCCTTGATAGGATTTTCCTTTAGAGGATTTGAAGGCATCTTTTTTCTTCTGAGGTTATACTATTTATGAATGTTCATAATAGCATTTTGATATCCCTTCTTAAACTCTTCTATTTCAAAAGACAACATATCATCAGTATCCTGCATAAAGTTGTCATTTGCATCCATAAATTGATCATGTTCTTCTTTAGTTAAGAACACATTTGTTTCTGTATCATCACAACAATGCATATTGTATTCAATTGTTTGATCAAAATCTTCATTTACATAGTTGTTTTGGAAATGAGGTTTTATTTGTTGATCACCTTGACTTATCTAGTCTCTTTGCTTGATCTGTGGAACTGGAGCTCTCCTAAAGTTTTGATTTATGGGATGAAAATCAGTTTGATACCTGGTGGAAGGATTATTGTCCAAAGACATTCTTTCCATGAATCTCTCCACAATTTTAATCATTAAATCAAATTTCTCATCTGATATTTGAGAAGTTGAGGGATGTGCTTCTCCTTGGACCTTCTTCACATCTCTATCAAGATTATGTTTGATCTTCCCTGATGCCATTAGATTTACCTCTACTTCAATTTAATCACTCATCATATCATCTAATGTATTGGATCTTCTTTATCTTAAAAATAAGGCAAAGTCACTGTCAAAAGAATCAACATATCGAAGCTGGGCAACTCCATGACAAGGTTTTACTTCAGTAGGAATTGAATTATAAACTTTCATAAATCTAGTTGAAAACTCTTGTACTGTTTCATTGGTGATATTTTTATGTTATTATACTGAGGTAGCAACTAAAGATGATTCTTTTTATCACCCCACCTTGTAAGAAAAAGTGTTTCAAAAGATGAAAAATTAGGGATACTCGCTACAGGAAAATCTTTAAACCATTTTCAGACTTCTCTCGAAAGACTTTGTGCGAATAGCCTAAGTTTTTCATCCTCATGATCTACGTCCTTTAGTTCAACAAAATCATTGAACCAATATAAGTGTCTTTGGGATGATACATTTTCTTCAACATCAAATGATCTTATTCTCTAATTATAATTTTGGGGTAAATCATGCAACTGGGCAGGCAAGGCAAGAGTAAAAAATCTCGGTGCCACGTCTCTAGGAGTATTTTGGGATATTTGAATAGTCTGATTGGGGAGAGTATGAATAGGAATAGTTTGAATGGGGAAAGTGGGAATAAAAAACTAGAATTTATTCTCATCAAATATAATATCATTCAACTTAGATTCTGATCTAGGTTTGAACAAGGCTTGTTCAAATTTTAAATCAAAGTCAAGGTCATCGATACTTTTTAAGTCGTCTTTGGGCAAAGATAGTTTTTTGTTTAGGGAAGAAAATGATTTGACTGCCTTTTTTTTTTTTTTTTGCAAGAGTTTCTCAAGGTCATACACAGATGTTATAGGTTCTAGACCAGGGTTCCTTCTAGTGTGAACTATCTTAGGAGCCAAGATTTCTTATTTTCTCAAAAAACAAAAATATTCTATTGATCTTATTCAATGAAGTCACCAAGGTAAGAATAGTTTAGCCATAAAAGGTTTATGATTCACTATTACCCTCATGAATCAAATCTAAATCTTTTATTCATTCTTTCCCAGGGAAAATTTTCAATTTAGTCCCCGGAAGCGGCGCCAAAATGTTAACGTTGAATAAATTTTGGGGTTGAAGAAACAACCTACAAAGGTAACCTACAAACAAACTTTAAGATTGGAAACTAGCCTTTCCAATCTAGGGAGGGTTGTCTCTAAGATTTGATCTCTAATAGACAGATTGCTTTAAATTGATGGCTATATTTAGAATTTTGAGATAATTTTTCAAGGTTTGCTGAAAAAAAATAGTATTACTAGGGCTATGGAGTCAACCCTTGAAAACAAAGAAAACAATGCTTGCTAGATATAACTCCTCATAGGAACAAAGGATAAATAAGGTGATGAACTTCAATTTTTAATTTGATCATGTAGGGTGAAGGAAGACAAGAAACACACAATAAGATTAGAGCACCACAAAGGATGAATTCTGACCTTAGTTGAGAAGATAGACATAATTTAAATCAGTGAATTCTAGAGCACCATTAGATGAATTCTGGACTTTTAATTTACCAATTTAAAGATAGAAAAATTGTAGATGAAAATAAGTACACAAAGAAAACATACAAAAAATAGTAGAACCTTCAGATAGCCACCATTAGAATCTTTTTCTTAAGGAATTTAGGACTTTTGCATTTGTATTTCTTTAGATTCAGAAAATTACATTGAGGATTAAAATGTCTATACTTCTACTTGTGCACCCCCTTTACATCAAAATAGTCCATATATATAGAAAACTAAATCTACACTTAGTTGTTAGGGGTCAAACTACTATCTCCTTGAGTTATGGATATGGTTGTTTTCAAAGAGAACAACAACCTCTACAAAATTTCCCAAAAATAGGAAAGTCAATTTGCTTATCATAACCTACCAGGAATGTTATTTAAAATCACAAATTCTTAAGAAAATTTCAACCATATGGTTGTGATGAATCATCATGTGTATCGTTGGACAAAACTGTCACCTTTGTGCAATAAATTATGGTTTATGTTGCGCAAATGTTGGCTGTGAAATTTGCGTAGCGATTTCGCGTGGCGGATCTTCATGATGAGGTTGCTCGCATGAATCCAGTTGGAAACAAAGGATGGGATCATTCAGTTTGTCCATAGCTTCCTTATCCAATCTCACTTGTAGTTGTAAGGCCATGTTTTCCTTTCTTAATGACAATTTTTGTCTCTTTAAACTCCTCACCTGTCTCAACAAAGACACATTCCTTTTCTATTTTGATTGAGCATCAGAGAGAGCTTCACATGCATCATTAATAGTTGGTATGGATTTCTTGTAATGTTTAATGATTCGTTCCCCTGATATTCTTTTTTCCTCCCTGATCTTAATGATCTCATATTGAGCTTCTCTTAGCTTCTTTTTCAGCCATTATATATTATTTTCTCCTCCTGTTGGTGAGGTAGGAGATATCTAACCTTCCTTACTCTATGATGCTTGTGTTTCAACAATTATTTTTGTTAAATTCCTCCTCAATTATCTATTCTCCTAATAGAATTGGGGTATAACATGTTGAGATTTACTTAGTTGTTGTTTGACCTCCTTGATATCTGCATCTTCCTCACCTGATTCCACTTGCTTTTCATCAATATCCTAGGATGCACATTCAAAAAAATATGTTTGAATTGTGGGTATAGGAAACCTCCTAGTGGAGGACCTGGTGTGTGTTTTACTGGGAGCTTGTGTCTCCTCAATTTCATCAATGAATCTTCGTTATCTTATTTTTTCGTGGTTGGTTGAATGAGTGACAAGTCTTCAACTTATTTTCTTTTTCCACTTTCAACAACACCTCCTCCTCTTTCCTCTAAACTATGAAATGTTGATTTCTAAGAAGATAAGGGAATATATACTTTAGGGTCTCTGGGAATGCTTGTTGAAATCAAGAAAGAATCCCAATCCCTATTTAAATTTTCGAGATCCTCAACCACCAACATCTTAATCAAGGAAAAATGGAATAAATTATTTTTTGGCTGGTCAACTTTGGCTTGAACAATGTCTTCCATCTTTCCTAGGCTTCTACATAGGAACAAAGGTAAGTTTAAAGGACTTATCCATGTGAAATGCATCATATTCCTAATGTGGTATGCATGTACCTTGTCAAATTTACCCTTACAAGTAAAGTACTTCCGGATTATCCTTAAAAGTTTCTCAAAAGGTTCCAAAAGATAGTCACTGGGAATGTTGGCTCCAATTTTCTGATTTCTATATTCAGGTTTGATAAAATAAATATAACATGAAGTATCTAATGGAATATATTTAAATCATTTTTCTCCCTGCATAGGAATCTTCGTCTCAACTGATATGGTTTCCTCTGATAGTTGAAAAGTGATCCCTGCAATAGTTACACTGACACCCATAAAGTTAAGGACAAACTGCTTCGTTAGCTGTGCATTATACCCTTGAACCTTTTGACATAATCTTATGCACCTGGTTTGTTCAAAGGACACTTTGATTGTCATGTCTATGTTTACTAACTTTAAATCTTGTGGTTCAAACCTCACGACTTTCTCGCTTCTTGCATTCTTTATTTTTCTTTGAGGAGTTGTCATGAAGTTGATATATGTCAATTTCAGGTGCGCATCAATAGATTGTAATAGCCTCTGTGCAGTGAAAATGGGAAAAATAACCTCTGACAACAAATGAGAGAAATGACCTCTACGCAGTGAATGAGAATAATGAATTTACACAGTGCGTGGGAAAAGGTAGCAACAATAAACTTTGTGCGGAAGAAAATCCAGCGCAGTAGTAAACAACAACGAAAAAAATCGATGCAGTGGAAAACTGGCGCAACAATAAAAAACAACGGAAACTCAACATAGAGAAAAAATTGGCATAGCAATAAACAACAAAGGAAACTCAACACAATGACAAACAACAACGAAAAACTTGGCATAGGAGTAGGTAGTAAGGAATTAGGTCAAAATAAAGAAGGTTGACTGTGTGAAAACCAAACTCGTTCTAGAAGATAATTTGCAATGGGCTCCAAGGAAATATTTTGAACAATGATTGAAAGCAATGAAGGATACGCAGCAAAAATAGAGTGACATATTTACGTAGCAACTGGAAGCACACAGTAATTACGTAGCAAGGGGGCTTCAAAGCTTACTAGGAGGGATATGGACAACACACAAATCTTGAAGGTGATGGAGAAACATGAAAGGTAACCAATATTTATGCTTGAATGGATAAGGAATGAAATTATGAAAAGGGATGGAAAATCCACAACGACAAGATGTTTTAAGGCAAGTTAAATATTTGCGCAACGAACTTGCACAGTGGGTACACCTTTGAAGTTTGTAATGGTACAAAAGATATGGAGTGCCATGATGGTTCCATTTTCTAACCTCATTATTAGGTAATTATGAACCATAATATATTTTTACATAACATTCATCCTAACCACTTGATTCGAGCTTGGTACATAATTTCCCACTTTTTCGACATGACTCAAGACTTAGGAAAGTAGACCTTTACAACTTAAACATGACGAACCTTACACTCTTTTTACCAACTTATGGCCAAACCCTTTACTTGAAAATTTCAAACCATTCTTTATTTGGTCACTAACCTCATAAAATTTGACACACTAACTATGACTCATCTAGGAAAGTATTGATCAAGGCATGACTTTCAAAATGTTTTTGAACAAACCTCTAACTCTAGCTACAAAAATCATGGTGCTAGCAATGTCAAGGATGACATGAAGTGTGAAAGGATCAGGGATGATTTTAAGGATGGAAATTTATTTTAAAATGTAGAAACCTTGGCGAATATTACTAATCCTTCATATGCCAACTATAGATGATTGGAGATATTTTTGTAAAAATATTCAAATTTCTAAAGATTGTATATAGTTTTTATAAAATTTTGGCGATTTTTAAGGTAAAATAATTTTATCCTATAGAATTTGGGTGAATCATTTTTAAAATAGAGAATCTCGTTTTTGGAAAAACCATGGAAAATTAGCCCATGAGCGAAAATTAGCCCCTAAAATCATCCTTGGAAAGGATGTATATCATTATGAAGGGATGTTCCCCTTAATCAAATCTATCTTTTTAATTCTTATACAATATAAGATTCGATTTCTGATTGATATTGTATTGTTGATATCTCACTCTTGTATGATAGGTTGAAAATAGGTTGCTAACTTGTTAAATGGCACAAACGATGTGCTAATAATCTCTCATGGAAGGATGGATCTGCTAAAACAAATAGAGATGGCTCTATGAAGATAATATATATTTGTATAAATGTTATGTGCTTGATGGCTACCCCATTAAAGAAAAAATATGGTGACATGTCCCTTATTATAGTAAGTAGACTAGTGCAAGATACCAGATATATAAAATATGCAGAACAGAAATAAAATGCTAGAAATGGCAGAATAACAGTAAAATATCCAGCATAATCTTCACAATACACAGTAATGATATACGAAATAGCAATAGAAAGAACACTTTGATTCAGAAAGCAATGTTCACGGGCCTCTTCGAGGGGGCAACCTCTAGTCGAGCAGCGCTCTGTTACAATTATCTTCAAGCTCGGGTTCTCATACCCTCGCCTCTTATTTATACTAAATATGTCTATTAAGAGAAGCATCTAGAGGAAGATCCTTCTAGAAGCGGAAGCTTCTATTAGGTCTTCTTACATCCGCCTTATTCTATTTTATTGAAAGGCCTTATTAATATTGACCTTTATTACATCCGAATACATTGATCTACCTATGTGTGGGTTAGGACCTTAACATGTCCACCCCCTTAAAAACATCCTTGTCCTCAAGGCTTGAGATGTGGAAACTGTTGCAGAATGGTAGTTGGTTCCCAAGTGGCATCTGCTGGAGTCATGTCTTTCCACTGTACTAGCACTTCCTTGATGGTTCTCTGACACAGGCGACACTCACGCTAGTTCAAAGATGCTTTTGGCTGTAGCCAAATGGAGCCTTCTTCAGCTAACTCTGGAAGGTTGGTTTGAATTTGGCACCTGGTTCCAATCACCTTCTTCAAGCATGAAACATGAAAAACAGGATGTAGCTTCAACTGACTGGGCAGAGCTAACTAATATGAGACCTGTCCCACACGCTTGAGAACTGTGTAAGGGCCATATAATTTGGGTGCTAGCTTCTGACAATGCTCGGCCTTGAGGGAAGTTTTCTTATATGGTTGCAGTCTCAGAAACACCTGATCCCCTTCTGCAAACTGACATTCAGAGCGACCTTGATCTGCTAGCTGCTTCATTCTATTCTATGCCATGACCAAGTTCTCTTTAAGGGTACGAAGGATGTCCTCTCGAGCTGTAAGTGTTTGGTCAACCGCCTGGACCTTTGAGGTACCCGGTAAGTATGAGAGAACTGAAGGTGGCTTCTGTCCATATACTGCTTCAAAGGGAGTCATGCGAGTGGCTGTATGGTATGTAGTGTTGTACCACCATTCGGCGAGGGGTAACCATTGAGCCCACTGGTGTTGTTT
>ML786038.1:242578-253021 GCA_009831015.1 Picea engelmannii | reverse complement strand
GGCGAGGGGTAACCATTGAGCCCACTGGTGTTGTTTTTCAGAGGCAAAGCACCTCAGATATGTTTCCAAACACTTGTTGACAACTTCCATTTGACCATCTGTTTGGGGATGATAAGCTGAGCTGAGATGCAATTGTGTGCCTTCTAGCTTAAACAATTGTTGCCAAAAATTTCTTGCGAAAGTTGGGTCTCGATCAGAAACAATAGAGTGCGGCATGCCATGCAGCTTGAAGACCTAGTCCATGAAAATTTGAGACACCGTGGATGCAGTAAATGGGTGGGAAAGAGCGCAAAAATGAGCAGACTTGGAGAGGCGATCCACCACCACCATTATGACTGATTTGTTCCCCGATTTGGGTAAGCCTGTAATAAATTCCATAGAGATATCCTTCCAAATAGCAGGGGGAATCGGAAGTGGTTGGAGGGTGCCTGGAGATTTGACTATTTCTCCCTTGTTGTGTTGACACACCTCACATTCAACGACAAACTGATGGATGTCCTATTTCATACCATCCCAGAAAAAAGAGCATTTGACTCAGTCATATGTTTTGGTGAACCCTAAGTGCCCTACTGTGGGTGTAGCATGAAGCTCAGAAAGCACTGTGGATTTGAGCTTGGATTGTTTACTTAAATACAAGAAACCTTTGTATCGAAGCTCATCTTGGAGCCAGGAGTATCCCAGGGGAGCAGGAGCCTTGTTCTGCAGTTGCTAGATCATATGAGAACTTTGGGATATTGAAGCTATTCCTGGCGCACAGCTTGGAGCCAATCAGGTACAATGAAGGAAAGAGAAAAAAGAGATCCCTCGTCTTCATATTTTCAGGACATTGCATCCGCCACGACATTGTCTTTGCCCTTCTTGTAAATGATCTCATAGTCATATCCAAAGAGCTTAGTCACCCATTTTTTTTGTTCCTGGGAGGAAATGCATTGTTCCAGAAAGTACTTGAGGCTTTGATGGTCTGTCTTAATTTGGAAGCGTTGCCCCAAGAGATACAGATGCCACAACTCAACGGCATGCAAAATCACCAACATCTCTTTTTCATAAATGGGTTTTCCCAGATTCTTTTGAGACAGTTGCTTTCTAGTGAAGGCCAAAGGTCGACCCTCTTACATAAGGACATCACCAATTCCTTTCCCTAAGGCGTCACATTCCAACACAAAAGTCTTTGTGAAGTCGGGAAGGGCCAGAACTGGAGTGGTGCACATGGCCATCTTCAAGGTTTGAAAATCTTGAGCAGCTGGTGGAGTCCAAGTGAAAGAGTTCTTTTTTAGGAGAGTCGTGAGAGGTGCTGCAATCTTTCCATAGTTCTTAACAAACTTGCGATAATACCCTGTGAGGCCCAAAAATCCACGCATTATTTTAAGAGTCTTTGGATGTGGCCAGTCTTGCATAGCTTCAATCTTTCTCGGGTCCACCCTGACGCCATCCTTTCCCACCAGATGACCCAAGTATTCTACTTTAGAGGCACCAAAAGAACATTTGGACTGTTTTAGGAAAAGCTAGTGTTGAGAGAGTAGGCGGAGAACTTGATCCACATGATTAAGATGATCTGTCCAGGTTTTTCTATATATGAGGATATCATCAAAGAAAACTAAGACAAAATGACGGAGAAAAGGGTGGAAGACATGGTTCATGAGGCTATGGAAGGTGGAGGGGGCATTACACAAGCCAAAGGGCATGACCAAAAACTCATAGTGGCCCTCATGAGTGCGAAAGGTCGTCTTGGGAATGTCGGCCTCTTTCATGCGTATCTGGTGATAGCCCAAGTGAAGATCAAGTTTGGTAAATAATTGGGCGCCACTCAATTTATCCAGAAGGTCATCAATGACAGGAATGGGAAATTTGTCTTTGATGGTTAGTTTGTTGAGAGCATGGAAGTCAGGACACATTCTCCAAGAACCTTCTTTCTTCAGTACCATGACGACCAGAGAGGAGTAAGGGCTTGTACTAGAACAGATGACTCTGGCAGTGAGGAGTTCCTGGACCATTTTTTCAATTTCATTTTTTTGTGCAAAGGGGTGGCGATATGGACGTATATTGGGGGGAAGGCTTTCTAGGACAAGTGGAATGGAATGATCATGGACACCGCAGGAAGGGGGGAGTCCTTGGGGAGTGGAAAATACTGTTTGATGTTTAGAAAGGAGGGCTTGGATGTCTTGGGGCACTGGTGGTGTCTTTGTGGCTTGTATGGCATGGAGTTGGGCAATGAAACCCAAATGACCTTTTTTGAGCAGTTTTTCCATGAGATGAGAACTGATGATCTCAGGTGAACCAGCAGTGATGCCTTGAAATTTATATTGGTGGCCTCCTTGGTCAAATTGCATGGTTAAGTTCTAAAAATCCATGAGAATGGGACCCAAATTCCTTAGCCAGTCTACGCCCAACACAATGTCGCAACCGCCCATGTCAATAGCAAACATATGGGATTTGAGGTGGTAGTCACCTATTTGGAGACGCACATTTTCACAGCGCCCACCACATTTCATAGAACCACCATTGACAATCATGATTTGGAAATTGTTGACAGCATGGATGTAGCAATGGGTTTCTTGGGCAATGCAGCGATAAATAAAATTGTGGGTGTTGCCACTATCAACCAGAATGATGACCTTTCGTTGCTTGATGTAGCCGATTAACTTGAGGGTTTGGGGGGCAGAGAAGCCGGTGAGAGCATTGAGGGAAATAATCGGTTCCACTTCGGGAGGGTCGGAGGGAGGGATTATGTCAGAGATTTTTGGTGACTCGGGCACAGGGGGAGTGTCAACATCTTCTTCTTGAATATCCTCAAAGATGGCCATAAAGATCTTTTGTTCCTTACATTTGTGGCCTAGGAAATATTTTTCATCACAATTATAACAGAGGTCTTTGAGTTGGCGTTCATCCATTTCATCCCTGGTCAATTTTTGGATTTTTAATGGGGCAGACAGAGTAGTGGGGTTTATTGGTTTAGGGCGCGGGATAAAGGAAGGCTTACGGTTTTGAGAGGAAACAATTTGTTGTGCTTCTTTATATTTTTTGGTAGCCTCCACCCAAGTCGTAGGTCGAGCCATGAGGACATGGGCCCTAATCTCTTCCTTGAGGCCACTGATAAAACACTCATGAAAGAAAGAATCTGTCATGCCCTCTGTTCGAAAAGCCAGATGTTCAAATGCAGCTATGAAGTCTTCGACTGTGCCTGATTGCTTCAATTTTGTCAAATGACCCAAGTGGTTGGTGTCAGTGTCAAAGCATTCAAAAAGCTCAGCAACAAATTGGGTCCAAGCAATATATCCTTGACGGGAAGTTTTTCTCCATTGCCACCATTGCAAGCGTTCTTGATCTAGATGGAGAACACCATACCGGAGTTTGGCCAAGTCATCTATAATGTTGTAGAGAGAGAAATAATGTTCCATTTGTGTGACCCAACCGGTGGGGTCTGAGCCATCAAATTTGGTTACATCCACCCGTGGAAGGCGTATGTCCCTTTGAAAGTGATGGGGTTGAAAGGAATGGGAAGAAGTTTCACCTTCAGTCTTTTTATGTGCCTTAGGAAAGGAGTCATCTGTAGGGATTTTGAGTTTGGTGCAGAGTGATGCAAAGACAGATTCAAGTTGGGTGGTCAGTTTGTGTTTGACTTCCGCCATTGCGGACTGCACGGCTACATTTACAGAGGAATTTATGGAGGCATCATGGGAGGAAATAGTAGCAGTGAGTTGTTGCACTTCTTGTTGGGTCTCAAGTAAACCAGATTGCAAGGTGTTGAAGCGAGACTCTAGCTCTTGGCTACGGGTATGGGCCATGATGATGGGTGAACTGGAAAGGGAGCGGGCGGGGTCAAAAAATTTTGCATAAAAATTATATGGATGAATGTGATAAGGGAGAAGAGATGAGTCTAATGGAATAGGTCTCAAATAATGGTGAAAAAATTTCCAGACTTTTTTTTTTATAGCTGCAGGGTTATACTTTAGTCTGAAGAATGCTGCAGTGCTGAAATCCCCAAATTCTGAACCAGAGAGTATTTACTTAGCAACGCAAACACAAATGCATGTTAATAGATCTCGCTGGTTTAATTTGTGTATGTTGTTGTTTATGTTACCCAAGGGTCAGGTATTCAAGGGTTCTACAGACAAGGGTTTGCCTTGTGCTATAGCTCTCTGATATATGTGTGGGGTCCAACAGTAGTACTCAGCCCAATATCTCAGGGCACTAACTAAGGAGGATAGACCGTACCCTTAGTCGTACTACCCGACTACCCAGGTACTAGAGAGTATCTTCCCGAGTGTTGTTCTCGGTGACACTATAGTAGTCTGGCGGCCAATAGGTTTATCTAAAGAGGGCTTTAGGAAATCTAGGCCAATCCGTATACATGTGCTGTCTGATGCGCTACCACTCAAAGGGGTACCAACAGGGGTTACAAGGGTGGCCAACAGATGTGCGCTTAAGAACCACTTGTATTTCCTGTGTGTATGAATCCCTCAACCGCGGGTTTATGCGCGTAAGGACAAATCTTTGTGGCTTAAAGACGCCGGAATACGTCTCTACCTTGGAAAACAAATACTCACAATTTCTGCCAAGGAAAGTGCTTTGATACCACTTGCAAGATACCAGATATATAAAATATGCAGAACATAAATAAAATGCTAGAAATGGCAGAATAACAGTAAAATATCCAGCATAATCTTCACAATACATAGTAATGATATACGAAATAGAAATAGAAAGAACACTTTGATTCAGAAAGCAATGTTCACAGGCCTCTTCGAGGGGGCAACCTCCAGTCGAGCAGTGCTCTATTACAATAATCTCCAATCTAGGGTTCTCATACCCTCGCCTCTTATTTATACTAAATATGTCTATTAAGAGAAGCATCTAGAGGAAGATCCTTCTAGAAGCGAAAGCTTCTATTAGGTCTTCTTACATCCGCCTTATTCTATTTTATTGAAAGGCCTTATTAATATTGACCTTTATTACATCTGAATACATTGATCTACCTATGTGCAGGTTAGGACCATAACAACTAGAAATGATAGCCTTATTTGGTTGTGACGAGAAAGGTTATATGCTTAATTATTAATAAAAGATATTTTCATCTCAAAAGATACACTAATATGCTTACCTTTTGTGAATTACTTGTGATCACACTATGATATATTTAATTCTTTCATTTTGTTTGTTTAGGATAGAATTCTAATTGAAGCTAAGAATAAGGAGGCGACCTTAGTTTAGTTATAGCAAGTGAGGTAAGTTGCCATATTTCGTTATGTTGGGTGTAGATTTCAATAGGAATCCCTTTTATTAAAAAATGTTATATAATATAACACATAATATACTATGTGTAATATAATATAACACATAGTATACTATGTGTTATATTATATAACACATAGAAGGTTGTTATGAACCAACATCTTGAGAATTATAAAAAAATGAATGAATACAATCCAATGTGAGGGGGAAACCTTTTTTTACAATATATTGAATTTAGAAGACAAGATAAGATGATCCTAAGACTAGGTCTCCTTGGTGTGTGTGTGTATGTGTGTGTGTGTGTGTGACAAAGGGTACAATTATAATGAAAGCATGAAATGAAGGGTTATAACTATATACAAATATAACACTAGAAATGGAATAATTCAATATATAGGGATTAATAAGGAGTTTTATACATAACATGGGGCTTTGTCTAAGGATTAACATGCCCCTCCCCTTGAAACAAGTGTTTTCCTCAACATTTGACTAATTGTGAGTGTCTCTACATGAAGAACTGATCTTCCTATACCGCCTCTTCCATTGGTAGGTTCTTTCATTTGACGGGGTACTCAGTAATTTATCGATTCCTCAACTACTTAATCCTTGTTTCAAGGATTGTTTCTGGTTCTAGTATGATTTTACCTTCTTCATTAATCTTTGTGAAAATAATTTGGATTGAGATCTTGTTACCAATTACCTTTATTAAGAAAGAAACATGGAAGACTGGATGTACATGTGAAGATGGAGGAAATTCCAATATGTAATCCATACTTCCAATCCTTTGAAAAAGATTATAGGGTTGATTAAGGTTGGTTGTCATTGATGTCAACCCTTGAAGAAAGACCCATAGCACAAAGTTTTGGGTAATGGAACCAATATTGTTTGGTGTAAATATGACTCATTATTGTTTTGTCATTGTTGATAAGAAGTAAATATGGATGAACTCCAAAGTGGTCCTCTTATGGTGAAAGCCCTCACATGAAGACGCTTTGTGGAGTAAGAGAACCCATTCTTAATTGTGGAATAATGAGATGAAGCAAAGTGAATTTGTTAGGGAAAATATCCTAGATGGATAGTGCTTGTCATGTCATTTCCGGCGGTATGTGAAACATCACATAATTCCTCATGGTTAGAGAGTTATGGCCATGAGAAGTTGGAGACCCCAGGTTTGGGTAATGGACCCAAGTTTGTTTGACGGGTAACGGTATGAGTTATGATATATTTTCAAATAATACTATTCTATATGGATAGTACATGTCATTCCATTTCTGGTGGTATGTAGAACGTCACATAACTCCTCACGGTTTGAGATTTATGGCCTTACGAAATTGGAGGACCCTCATATGTCATCTAGAAGCCCCAAAAGGTCAAAGTAATCAAAGTGGTTTAAGAGATTTTAAAAGGTAAATAATAAAGTGAAGTGATGAGTGTATTATAATTTAAAGTGAATAAAAAATAAATTATTTCAATAACAAATTTAATGGAGAAATTAGAAGTGGACCCAACCCTAAAATAAGGAAAGTGGGTCAAGTGAATTAGAAGATGTTTTTAAGGAAGCTACTTGGAGAGTATAAATAAGAGGAAAGGCTCTCTCATTTGAATCACACTTGAGAATATTGAATATCTATATGTTTTTGAGGTAACCAAGGATATATAAACTGGAATTCTAAGTGAAGGTGAAGAAAAGAAGGCCGAAATGCAAGGAAGAATAAATTATTTTGATGGTGATTTCTAAGGTATGTTATTTACAAGTCATCTCACCATTTTCGCTATAACTTTTATTTTGTAATGATTCAGACCATTAAATTGTTGTGCAAGTGATAAAAAATATCCAAGTATCTATGGTAAAAAATTCATCTTGTGGGTCATTGTATTTTGGGAGTTACACTCCATGGAAAATAGGGTTTGTGGCCAATCCTGAAACTAGTCAAAATCAGGTGTTTCGGGTAAAAATGTCATAATTTATTCATAACAGATCCAAATTAAGTGAGACCAAATCTGTTAGTGAAGGGACAGTCTTTAGTATTCTTTTTAATAGTTTCAGATCAATTCAACAAATATTTTGTGCAGGGCATGCTCTAAAAGGTCGCTCTCTAGAATAAGCCAAAATTCAGAAAGATATGTCATTTTTGCTATAACTCCTTTTCTGAGAGGTTCCAAGTAGTGACACTTGGAAGATTTGCATAAAACACACTGAAGAACATTGTATATCAGTTTCATATCTTTATACATTACAGGTTCAAAGTTATGATTACTTCAAGTTAGGGTTGTTGACTAATCCAAAACTAGGCATGTGAGACTAAAGAAAATTTTGATGAAAATGCTAGTCTCTTGCTTTTAAAGTGAAGGAAGGTTTTCAAGAATGTGATCATATACACCAGGTCTATTATAGAGATAAAAATCAAATTTGGATGATGAAATTGACGAGGGCTTTTGGTTGTGGTACATGTTGAGTACATGGTTGAGACAAGTAGTTGATGAGTTGGTGCACATACATGAGGTGCATAGTTGATGATGTTGGTACATATTGATGAGTCATAGTTCATGAGTAGTTGACACATGATTGGTACATACTTGGTACATGGTTGGATGCACTTATTTATGATACAGGTTGATTACAGATTGGTGCATGGTTGATGCACTTGTTTATGGTACAGGTTGATTACATTTCGGTGCATGGTTGATGCACTTGTTTATGGTACAAGTTGATTACATATTGATGCATGGTTCAGATTTATTGGTATAGGTTTACAACAATATATCTCATAGTGATAGTGTGACAGTGGTTCCATCATTCTACTTCTACTTCAGGGTGGCAGGACGGGGCAAGGACAAGTGGTTGTAGCCACCTTCTAGTTGTAGCCGGAGAACATTAGGGGTTGTAGCCTCCTTCTGGTTGTAGCCAGAGAATTGGGGAGTTGGAGCTTCCCTTAGGTTGTAGCCTGAGAAACTAGGGGGTTGGATCCTCCTTCTAGTTGCAGCTGGAAAACAAAGGAAGTTGGTGCTTCCAATGAATGTAATTCTTCAAGACATATAAGAAAAAACATTCTGTGGTTTTCTCCCGATTTGGGTTTCCATGTAAAACACTGGTGTACTGTGTATGGGTGTGATTGTTTATTTGTTACTACTCATTATTGGATAATAATTATACATTGATATAACATTTGAAGAAAAATGATTATAATTATGCTATTACTGATTCACCCCCCCTCTCAACAATCCAATAATTGGTATCAGAGTAGGTTCCTTCAGAAATCAATTTAACCACTGAAAGGTAGATCATGGAGAGTACCAACTTGTATAAAAATGGAATACCATAGTTTGATGGACATAAGTATGTTTTTTGTAGCATAAGGATGAAGACATATATATAGGCACAGGGATTTCAAGTTTGACAATCAATTGTAGATCGATACACAACACCAACAGTTCCACCAACAAATGACAAAGCAGTGAAACTCAGTGAGAATAATTCCAAAGCCATAAATGCACTTTTGAATGGTCTCAGTGATACAATATTCACCAAAGTTGGACATTGTAAATCTGCTAAAAAGATTTGGGACAAGCTTCGAAATATTTATGAAGGAGATTCAAAAGTCAAAGAAGCAAAAATTCAAACTTACAAAGGTCAGTTCGAACGACTAAAAATGAAGGAAGATGAAGATATCACAACCTACTTCTTACTAGTCAATGAAATAGTGAATGCAATCATAGGATTGGGAGAAGAAATCAAATAATCTGTAATTGTTCAAAAGGTACTAAGATATCTTCCTATGAGATTCAAACCTAAGATATCAACACTAGAAGAAAGATTGGATCTAAACTCAATAAGCATAGATGAACTGCATGGAATCTTCACAACATATGAGATGAGAACTGAACAGGAAAATCCAGATGTAAAGGAAGCAGCCTTCAAAGCATCCAAAAGATCAAAGAAAAAGAAAAAGGAACAAGAAGAATATAGCAGCAGCGACGACGTCTCGGAAGATGATGAAGAAGTGGCCAACTTCGTCAAAAGACTGAAAAAGGGAACCAACGGTAGGTACAAAGGTAAGCTTCCTTTAATTTGTTTTAATTGTGATGGTATTGGTCATTTTGCTAACAAATGTCCTCATAAGAAAAAGAGAAATGATAAAGGTTATTCAAAAGGTAGACAAACATATAAAGGTAAAAGAACTACAAAGAAAGTTTTCAAGAAAAACTTTTGCACTAAAGAAAACATCTCATCATCAAAAGAAGATGAAGTCAGTGATAGTGAAACATGGAGAGTTCTATTCATGGTAGTAGAAGACTCTGATAAAGAACACTCCGAAGAAGAATATGAAGAAGCATATGAAGAAGAAATTGAAGAGGCAGAAGTTGACATCCGCAAAGAATTAATGAGTGCCATAGAATTTATCAGAAGAGAAAAGAAGAAAAACAAGAAGCTACAAGCAAAACTAGATAAGAAAAAAGACTCTAAAGAATTAGAAAAAATTATCACAAAATTGAAGGTTCAAATAGAAGAAGATAAAAGAATTGAATAAGCACTCAAAGAATAGCTAGAAGGAAAGGATAGGATCATTGGAAACCTGGACGTAGAGATTGTGACACTAAGAAAGGATATTCAAAAGAAAAATATGCAGAATAGCTCAAAAGTTCTAGATGACATTATTAGCAGTCAAAAATCTTATCTTGACAAGTCCAAACTTGGATACAATCAGACAGAAAAGGGATCAAGCTCCAAAACAACAGAGCAAGAAACAAATCCAGAAAGTTATGCAGAAACAATCAAAGGGGATAGAAAGATATACAAGGAAGATTACAGGGACACTCCACCAAGAAGATTCATATTTCAGAATCAATAATAGATAGATAGGCCTCAAGAGGAAGAAGGATTCATAAGAGCACCTCCTTTCGTAAGATATTCAACTACTAGGTATCAAACTATATTTTTTGGTTTATGTTATGCATGTAATAATTTTTGACATAAAGTTGTATATTTCAGAGCTAACAACAGGAACAATAACTACTTTGAGAGCCATACAAAAAGGGGTTATTCAAGAAGACCTAGTGAAACACGGAGAAGAAGTTACAACAAGTTTGAATCTTTGAGCACTGAAGTGGAATGTTACAAATGTAACAATTTTGGACACATGGCCAAAAATTGCAGAATGACAGTCCCTCCTAAAGAACCTCAACAGAGTCACAAACAAGAACCTTAGAAAATGA